>JAQGAP010002897.1:0-13761 GCA_034697805.1 Orchesella bifasciata | reverse complement strand
AAATGGTCAAACATCATCATCTCCTTTATCTTAGTTTTCTGGGGTGTAACTTTCGTCCCAGAAAAGAAGCTTTTCTTCCCATCATATTACATTTTACTGTGTACTTGTTTCAGGAACACTAGTCACAAGACTCTAAAAAGGAAGTCAGTGTTAAGAAGGTGTACTTACTTTACGCTTCCTCCACTTATATACGTTCTCATGCAATCACATTTCTCACACGTTCTCACACGAGAGATAGAATGGAGCAGACAAACGACTATCATTATTACAGCTTTTACAAACTACAACGGCAATTGGTACTTGCCTACGCTTCATCGTCTTACAACTTCAGCTGCCTATATTGTTAGATGGCTCCTGTTATGCTACATATCTCCTGTAATTCCAAATATTGAGCCGAAATTGACAGAAGATATAGTAGTTCCAGAGGAAATAAGTGTGGTCCGACCTATGGACATACTCCATACGTATACGTAGTGAAGAGTTTAAAAAAGGAACTTTAGATGAGCATAACATGAGAATAAAGCATCCATCCAAAATACAAAATCTTTGTATTGCTAATACTACTCTCATGCACATCATGGATGAATGAGTGGGAAAGAAAAAAGAGAAGTGGAGCATACACAGCTGCAAAAGAAAGGAAAGTCAAAAAATCTGGTGGCAAAGTTCCATACTTCTGTCTCCTCTTTTTTGTTTGCAAGGAAAAACTCAAAAACCGTTCACAAGGAACCTTGTATACCTACACGCTTATAGTCATAAAGTGTGTATCCTTATATCATTGATAGTGAATAAAAAAGGCAAAAAAAAAGTTTCAACGTCAGCTGCCATAAAAATGACAAGAAAAGATTTCACTATCACAAGAAACTTGTCCATCAACCTGAGATCTACACATTTTCACGTTTTTCACAGAAACTAAACCATACCTCCTACTTCTCCCAAAGAAAATAGTTATAAGTCTTCTTGCCTATAAAAAATTTCCAATATTCTTTCGCCTTTTTTAACATCGCAATCCGGGATTGCATGCTTTGTTTCCTTGATTTGAAAAACCGATCTCCTATCACAACATGAGCATGTGCTGGAATCTGTCTACTTTGTCGATAGATATATTCTTCTATGTTCATGTGCATAAATAGGTACAATTTTTAGAACCAAGACAGCAGCACTTTTCTGATTTCCACTTTTCACAGTTTTAGAAACTGAGTGGCATTTGATTGATGAAATGTGCTGTGTAAACTTGATGATGACGATGATTTAACAAGTTGAATATCTGCGAGTGAAAAAGAGTTTTTCCAAGAACCCTTTACCATTTTGCTTTTCGTTCAGGCATAAAGAAACTTTAACTACAGCTTGATGACCAGTTTGAGAAGATCCATTTACGTCAACCAACCAACTTATATAGCTTCAAAAAACCTACAACGCACAACTCACTTCTCAGTCTAATCATCATGTTCTCTAAAAAACTAGAAGGTTTTCATTTGGAAATGACAACGTCATAATAAATTTGAGAAATCGCTGGTGACAAGAAAAATTTCATTTTACATTGACAGCCTTATGACTCTGACTTTGCATGAAATTAGAGACAGCAAAAGAAAGAGAAAGGAAACGAAACCACTTATCTTCCCCGTTTCGTCCGCAGCATTGAATATGATACATGAATAATAAATGGATTTCTGGTAGAGCTATCAATCATCCAAAAAGCAGTACAAGCTTCTGGCAAAAGAAACAACAGGCAAGAGGAAGAAAAAAGAATGAAAGCAATAGAAGCAAAATAGTTGGCAAACAATTTCTCAATAACGTTCAAATGTCTTTCTACTTCCAACGAGACTGATTTTTAAAAAAATATATTGACTCAGCTCAAAGATTTGATATCCTTTTGGCACGAAACCAGATGCACAAAGACTTTTTCCACATAATAATCCAGCATAGCAAGTAGCAGGAGCCCCAGCAAAGTTGGAAAGTGTTTGAGACAATGTTATTATGTTTTTGAAGACGATGTCTAGTACCTTTTCATAACGTCACTAACTGCGTACAACGGACGTACCTAGATGTGTGTTTTCATGACGAATGCCTGTTTTACAGCTTACAGCATCCGTTAAGTGCAATACCGTCTTCAGCAGTGAAGTGAAAGTTTTGCCCAACTTTCTTCTTTCACTCGACAATATACGAAAGTGAAGGATGCAATATATTATGAATGACTATTTGTATTTAAACGGAGCGCATACTGACAACTAATAACTAGGATCCTTTCCCACTCACAAAGTTGTTGTTAAGAACTGTTAAGGCGAAAACTCTTGCCTCACTCTGCACTCCATGTGATAAAAAATGCACGTAAAGACAACGAATGCTTTCCTTTATCCTCCTGCTCTTGTACCTGCCTTAACAAAGGTAAAATGAGGAGCATTCTTAGTTGTATATTCTCTTCTTCATAATACAGAGCAACTATATATTCGCTTTTAAGTTATAAATATACCAAAGTAACTTTTCAAGAGGGTGGTATGCAGACTATCCCAAATATTTGTTCCTTATTCATTTGAAACATGACGGGGCATAAAGTTGGTCTTTGTGGCATGTCTGATATCCACCAGACGACATGTTATACTACAACCATGTAGCTACATCCTCTGAACGAATATATTATAGTGTCTACTTCCATTATTAGATGCTACAAGAGTTTGCAAGATCTCCAGCAACACACCTCGACATTCTCCATGAACGACGCCCTTGGGTAAATTCCTAGCTTTCAGACGCCTCAGCGTCTGTTCAGCGCAAACCTACAAAGCATCACCTACAAACACATGAAATAAGACAGGTCGACCACTAAACTAGTAAAACTTTATAATCTTCAGAAGACGCCATCCTCTACTTTAGTTCTTAAAAGCTCAAGCAACTCTACTGCTAAAACCACTAAAACTAAGTCCTCTCCCAGTGCAGAGAAAGGAGTTATGTAGGTGTATTTCATAATATCCATATAGAAACTTTGAATGCACGTTTTCCCATGAAAAGACAAAATGTAAACCAACAATCACCTCAGAGGGGTGCTTGCTTGTGCAACGACGAGCGAAAACGAAACACAAAGCCATACATTACATCAACGGATTTAAGCATCCGTCCTTTCTTTCCTAATACCGATTTTCCAAGGGTAATAATTAGGAAGAGAGAGTGAACACGATATGGTCGTCTATCTTCGTGGAAATGGGACATCTCATCGTATAAATCAATTCAACTTGACATAAATGCTGGACTAGCTAGCCACAAAAAACACACAGGCCCGTTCGCTCATGCTACTACCTCAGTTTATAACTTGGTAAGCTTCGTGCTAGAACGGGATATGCGATTCAAATTAAATGAGCCATGGTGTATACAACACATTTAGCAGTAAAACAAAAGGAAGCTTAGCTCCCTCCCAGCTGTACCTATTAAAGAAAGTATAGAGACACAATTCATATAAAAAAGTGCACAAAAACACGAAGCAATAACGGTTTTGCTGGAGGCATACACACTACACAGCCGATAGCGTACCCAAAAACCATAACCTTATTATTATCCCATCCTCATTAGGATCACTGGGTCTCATATGGGTAAACTATTATGAGCAATGCTCATGTTTGATTTGCACTGTGTGTGTATCTCAGTTAGCCAGCTCTCCCAGCCGTAATAACCGAGGTGGATGCTAGAGAAACCTCCCTTCTATCTCTTTTCAGACACTTTCTCCGTAATCGAATGTACTTTCACTTTATTTATCGTTTGCCGCGATATAAATGAGAATTTAATACGCAATTAGATACTATGCTACGTTATCGGGATATGTCTAGCGGAAAATGTAGTAGAATGTCAGATAAAAACATGACCTTATACCAATTAATAATAACAGCATTATCTGTAACAAGTCCTTTGTTAGGAACCAGGCAGCAAAGTAATTGCAAGCTGAGATCTTGATTCACATTATTACATGGATGTTTCATTTTACCAGCACATTTTTAGCTAATGCAGTTTACCTTGAATGCTTGCAAATTGGCATGGCATGAACTATTAGGAGCAGAAAAAGCTGTAGCAGCATTTTATACAAATAAGGTAACGAAATAAATCAGTTTACTGTACCTTTATCCAAGTTGACTTTGGGCATAATGTCATCTTGCCATCCACACAAAACAAGATTTCCCCAGAGGAGAAAGCAGCAGCACATGATCAGCGACCATGACTTACTCATCTTCCAACTGACTAGACTTGTCATTATTGTAGCTTTTTTGGTAGAATATCTTAATTTGCCTAAATGAGCTGGAACGAAGTTTGTTTTTGATTTGTCGAGATATAATGAGCACTGGGAATTAACTTTTTTGCCAAATCCGACAACTTTCCTGACATTTCAAGGGCTCAAACCTTGTGAAGAATGATGAACGGTAAATCAATTCACTTTTTAAAAAAATCTGTGCGTTATAATTGCATCAACGATCTGATGCCCAATTTTTGTGTAAATATGCTGTCTTGCATTCCAAGTTGTCTTGAGCAAACGGGGCTGATTGCGAGGAAACGTTATACACACATGATTCCGTAATGTCAATGTTCGATACGTGTACTGCACATGATTTTGGTCTCGCTTTCACCTCGTATTAGCACATTGTTACTAATGAAGTTTCAGTTTACTACGCAATGAAATGATGTAGTGTTTTCACAACCTCAATGTAGCTAGAAATATTTGAAAGTCAAGATGAAATCTTCATCTCAACATGGATAATAGTACCTAATAAACGGCCAAGAAACAAAGATAATTAGATCTCTTGGCAAGTCGAAAAGTGTAAGATATTCTGCAGTGCAGACATGTTTTCTTTTGTCTTATGCTAGTGCATTATTCATTGTTCCAGAGACTTTCAAATGTCATTATATTAAAATGTTGTGTAACTTGAGAAACTGGTCCTGCTCTGGTCTACAGATAATTAGATTTTGCATAAAATTGCAAAAAGTTTGATAAAATCTTTGCCAAAATGTTTAAGCGGTATAACTTTCTCTTTACGTAAAACACAGTTCATAGCCGATTATTACAGACTATTAACCTTTATAGTTTGGCTAGGTGAATGTTCCTAGTCACTAGTCAAAGCTTTTTTGAGAGTAGATAGTGACAAAATAGTCCAATTTGCCATGAATTTATAGATACTATCAACTATTAGGAGCGATTGATTACCAGCTAGTTATGATATATTGAAGCACTAGCCTTTCCGTTGCACTAATGACAGTAATGACCATAATATATCTACATACCTAACAAAACGATCCTTTTCTTGGCAGAAGTATTTAACTTCTCCAGGTTTCCAATGTGAAACACTCACTGACAATTTATGTAATAATGTTACCTACGGTTTTGCTTGTAAATCTAAATTTATCCTTTTGCCTTTTGTCTAAAAAAAGCAACCTCATAAAGTAAATTATAAATCCTTGTTCCAATCCTTCTGTCTGACTGATGGAGTGACACACAATCAATGCTATTTTTAGATCTCACCTTCCAAAAAAAGGGTTTCATTCACTTTCAACATAATGTGGTACACCTTGAAATGAGAGAGTAACAAGACAAAAAGTGTTGAATAATTAATTGAATGAGGACCAGCCAATGGAATGACTAACTACTATCCAAAGTTTAAATTAAAATTTGTAGGCAATCTAAAAATGAAACGACAATTTTCAGTCAGTGTCAAATTGACGAACTTTCTCTTGAATTACCCTAATTCAACCCTGACGAGATGCAACGAAGAAATTCCAACACACAACAATTAAGGGTGGATTTCCCTAGTTTAATTTGCGTTTCAGATGAACTGAACTTACCAAAAAGATGTATCCGTGTTTACTTAAAGCAGAACATCCAACATTACTCACTTTCTAAGCTTTATTTTGTACAAACTTCCCAATCAATATTTATTGCCAATTTGTTCTAGCAAATAAAAAATGAGGAGGTCCAATAACTATTTTCCATGCCACATTGCATTGTTCGCTTGGGAAGCATGTTATGAAAACGCTCACTTCAACTTTTAGTTAGTCTTTCGGTCTGCACGTTGTTCACACTAACTTTAATTTTTCACCGAGTGCCCAGAAAATGTTTTCTTGTGTTACAGAAACTCATTTCTGCTAAAACGCGAAAACACTTTAAGCATCCAATGTATCATCGTTTAATCACCACCCAATTCAATGTATAAAATATAAGTATCAGCATTGCATGCTGCACTACATTTACTTGATTTTCAGAAAAACGAGACAAACTGGAGGAGTAGTATTTTTACGTAATGCGTGTGTATTGTATATTTATTTATGCGTGTGTGTAAGAATGCATATGTGTGTTGTTGACTAAGTACATTCTTTACAATGGCATGTTTAGTCTCGCTCAATATATTGGAAAATGGTATTAGATTCCTTTGCTTGATGAATAGTATTGTGCATTGCTTGCAAGGACGATTTGTTTTGGTATCGTTTTTGGATAGTTCATCGTCTCCTCTCTCGTCTCTGTACTAATTTTGTGACTTCTTCTCACAAGCAAAGAGTACCCACATAACACCAACTTATTCTTTACTCTCCTCTTTTGTGTGTTTCTTTCCTGATGTCTAATGTAATGATCCTGACTTGATGTACTTTACAATTTTTTGTCTTCGTCTTGTCTCCTTCAGCCTCCTCTCGTACGTGCCTCACAGTCAAAAAGAAAAGCTAAACTGTATATGTTGACATGAAAATCCTGCCCTTATGTTTTTTTACACAGACACAGAGTCGCAAGCTACATGAAAGTTTGTCAATACAATATACACTGTATGAAATGAATACAAAACTCCAATCCAACCATATCCTTTCAGACTCACAACACAAAATGAGAATGTTCTTAAATGCTCGCCCATCCATATACTCATTCAAAGTACCATGTTGACATTACAGCTAGCTTTTAGGCATACGCATGCATCGCTCTCACTGCTGCTCGCTTAGTTTCTGCAACTCACATCACAACATAACAAACCGTCCGTAGTTCGTACTCATCCAAAATGTACTTACGGCTCCATTCCAATGGCCCACAACAGTCTGAGGCTGAAGCGAAAGCTGGATACCACAGAATACCCCACTACTACTGCCATGCTTTCGTGTAAGCTCAGAAAGATGTTCTGAAAACAGCTACCAAACTGAAGAATACATAGTATGTGTGTTTGACTATGACTGCACGATTTTATGACGATAATAATGAAGACAGCATTACACGTTTTTTGTTTGTATTATTTCAATTCTAAAGCTCAGCTTTAGCTCGTTCCCTGCCTGGAGTAGGTATATTACGTGATGTAGCTATTTTTCCATTTGAGTCATGCTCTTATCCTAGTCGTGACTCTAGGCAGCTCCAGCAATTCCATACACTTTCATGATCACCAGCAGTTTGAGGGAGGGTCTGAGAGCAGCATTGGAAAAGCCGTGGAGAAAATTTGGCACCACTTGACCAGCTATTCGTAATGTGAACTACTCTATTAAAAAGTACATACTGGAAATGCATGTAAAGACACAGCAGCTATACCCTACAGAGTATACGAACTACATGCATTTATCCTCTTAAAACAGAGACTGAAGGTAATGCAGATCTTCCTCGACTTCACTACGGAAAAGTACGAAACACACTGTTTTTCGCATAAGAACGGCATGCCCATTGACTTAACAATCTGGCAACATGGGAGCTGGAATAGCTTACACATACAGACCTACCTATATGCCAACGCCGTGCCTAGCAGGTCGCATTGAATTCTGGTATGAAAACAGCTTGCAAAATCTTTTGACTTTTCATCCTATCAATTTGTCAACTAATCAAATTTTAAGGGTAGCTTGCGAAAAATTTCCCTGATTTGCATAAAATGTTCATTGTTCATAAAACTTAAATTTAATATCACATTGCCCTTATGAAATGAAATCATGATCAAGTTGAGATTGAGAAGATGCCGAAGCTGCTGAAGCCTCACACAATGAAAATGTTTGCAGAGGTCCATCACCCATCTGGATGTAGGAGGAGTCTTGGGGACTTATGAGAATGATATGATACTTTGCTTTGTTGAGATTGCAAAAACTGCAATGCATATAATATGCTATATCACCTTATGTATACCTTTTTATACATAGTTGTCTACTCTACATCCCTTTCAACCAGCCAATCGGAATGGGCCAAGTCAATGGATGACGGGGTGAATGAGCGTAGTTAGATTTTTCAGTATATTCTACACACTTTAAAGCCTGGAGATAAGAGTTTCTGACAGGACACGACAAACGTACACGTCAGTTCAATTTGCCGACTCTTCTTTTGGTGAGGAGAGACGAAGGAGAGAGATGCCATATTAAAATATTAACTTATTCGCATACACTCTATCATTATCATTGTTAATTTGTCCACGGACGAGAGCGTGCTAGACACACACAAGGCTGTTACCAACCGGAGCAGAGTTTTTGGAAATCACCGGCTTTCATATTATTTTAAGGTGAGATTTGTTCCCTTTTTTGCGAATTTTAAACACTATTTTAATACTAACAGGTTGTCAATGTTTAGAGAAAGAAGGTTTAAGTGGTTACACTTTACATACCTTAAAGTCCAGCTTTGTCAAGACCACTTCGATCCTCAGTCATTAGAGATCAAGTTATATGTATTATCTTCCTTTAACCGAAAAATTAGTAATTGTAGTGGTGTCAATCTGGCCTTTCTTTCCTAATTGAACTTCAAATTATAATCAGCCAGTTAACAGTAAAGAATTGACACGTCACTTCACTTAAAATCTTAACAGGTGCTTGGTAAATCTGCACAGCTTTCTTATTGACAATTTTTGTGTTTTTATCATGGAACCATCTGCTAATGTTTGTGCTATTTGCAAAGTATCTACTTGTCATAATATTGTCCATACAGAGACGTGACAGATTGTCCATGATAGAAAATATGTTTATGGCATATTGACACGTCATCCTTCCTTTGCTATTTGAAGTATTTGTAGAATGTTGTTTTAAGGAATCTGCACATCTGTCTGGTCATTGTTTTTCTTTTCACGCCAATATACTTAATTTTTTATCTATTTTGTTCGTTTTTACAGTTAGACAACAATCATCTTTAGTAAAATGAGACAAATTTGCATAGCTATCTTGTGCCTAACCCTCCTGGCAGGGTATGGAGCGGACGCCGGGAATGTGTTGGATTTGGGAGATAGTGACTTTGAGAACAAAATTGCTGCTTTAGATAATACGCTTGTTATGTTTTATGCTCCTTGGTAAGTCTTTCAACTGTACGAATTCAATACAATCTTGATTGATAGGTATACGAGTATTAATGGGAGTTGATTTTCAATTTCATAGGTGTGGACATTGTAAGAGACTTAAACCAGAATATGAGAAGGCAGCTGAAACATTGAAGGATGATGATCCACCAATCACACTTGCGAAGGTAATGCTAATGCATATAGATATAAAATCATAAATATCATAATATGGAATTGATTTTGTAGCAATAATAATAATAATAATAATAAATGGGGAGTAATTTTTGAATTTTTGTGATTCCAGGTTGACTGTACGGAAGCAGGAAAGGAGACATGCAGCAAATTCGGAGTTAGTGGCTATCCAACATTGAAGATTTTCAAGGGAGTAGATGTGTCAACTGATTACAATGGTCCCCGTGAAGCAAGTAAGTTGGTTTTGCTTATTATGTCATGGTCGTAATAACCTATTGTTGGACTTGAATATTAATTTTACTAATTCCTGACTTTTTCTTATTCAGATGGCATTGTCAAATACATGAGGAGTCAAGTCGGACCAGCTTCCAAAGAACTGAAGACAGCAGAAGATCTTGAAACCTTCTTAGGCAAGGATGATGTTGGAGTGATTGCATTCTTGGCTGTAAGTTAAATCCCAAGAATCTAACTAACTAATACAAATTGTAGTACCAAAGTAAAAATTTTGTTTTTATATACGGTTTTGGTTTTAAATTACTTTATAGGCGGAGGGTTCCAAACTTGAGAAGACTTTCACCAAGGTGTCTGACAAACTCAGGGAAAAGGTTAGATTCGGCAACACCATCAGCCCTGCTGTCCTTAAGAAGGCTGACCAAAAAGAAGATACTCTCGTTTTGTACAGACCCAAGCTTCTTGCTAACAAATTCGAACCTGATACCCTCGTTTATGATGGAGCCTTTGATAAGGATGACATTGAGAAATTCATTACCACCAACTAGTAAGTACTAAAAAACTACTACAGAAACTTAAACTTTTTTTTTTGAATCATTAGAAAATGTTAACTTATATTTTTCTAATTAACAGCAATGGCCTTGTTGGAATCAGAAATCAAGACAACTCCAAAGATTACAAACAACCATTGGTCGTTGCATATTACGCCGTTGATTACAAGAAGAACCCCAAGGGTTAGTTCTACACTACATGAGACATAATCATAATTCAATTTAACGAACTTTTTTTATGTATATTTCAATCTATGACTTTGTTCTATGTAGGTACCAACTACTGGAGAAACAGAATCCTCAAGGTTGCTCAAGATTTCAAGGACGACTTCGCTTTTGCCATCAGTAATAAGGATGAATTTCAATATGAACTCAATGAATATGGAGTTGAATTCTCACCATCCGATAAGCCTGTCATTACTGTTAAGAATAGCAAGGGGCAGAAGTTCAAGATGGAAGAAGAATTCTCGTAAGAATTATACAATACTAGTTTAAATTATACGAAACCTGCCAGACGAGATATTTATTTTAACTGATTATTATTTCCTTGTTCAGAATTGCATCATTCGAAAGCTTCCTCAAGAAAGTTCTAAGTGGAGATCTTAATCCCTTCTTGAAATCCGAAGCACTCCCAGACTCAAATGACGGACCAGTCGTTGTTGCTGTTGCAAAGAACTTTGATGATGTCGTCGTAAACAATGGAAAGGACACCCTTATTGAGTTTTATGCCCCATGGTGCGGTCACTGCAAGAAGTTAGCCCCAGTTTTCGATGAGCTTGGCACTAAGGTAAAATGCTGAATTGTGCTTATCTGTGATTACATCTGACAAACATCTATATGAGAATCGAGGAGTAAAACGTTTTTTCTTTATACAGTTGAAAGGTGAAGATGTTGCTATTGTGAAGATGGATGCTACCGCTAATGACGTTCCTGCCCCATACGAAGTAAGTGGATTCCCAACATTGTTCTGGTTGCCCAAGGACCAGAAAGATAAGCCTGTTCGTTACGACAGTGGGCGAGAAGTAGACGATTTCATTAAGTACATTGCTAAGCAAGCTACAGAAGAACTGAAAGGTTACGACCGCTCCGGCACACCTAAAGCAAAAACCGAGTTGTAAATTATATAAAAATACTAAATCGCTTTTGAATAACGTACATTGGTTGTCTTCTCCATATCCCAGTAACGCTCTTGTTTAGTACTTCAGTATATTTAAGAATATTATTCCACGAACACAAGTTAATTCCATTTTGTATTTGAGTGTTTTGATATGTATGTGCCTATATCGTTTGTGTAAATTGTGATTCCTTTGGTAAGAATGTATTAAGCTTTCTTGTGCACTTTACTTATTTCACATTAATGAGAAAGATATATTATGAAATGATTTTAAGCAATAAAAAATTATAACTGTGTTTACGATACATGTATTGTATTTAAAATTGGCTATTATTATCATTTAGACAGGCAACTTAGTTTTCTTCTTCTAAAAATGTAATATAATTTCGAGCTAAGGCAAATTTTATCAATATTATTAGTGAATATACGAGTGGTTAAAGATTATGTATTTTGGGTGCTGGGTGAAGAAGTCAAGTCAAACCTTTTGAGAGAAACAGATAGAACAAGGCGTTGGATTAAACACCATTCTAGCGTTTTGTATGTCTAAAATCAAGCATTTTGTGATACAGAGAATCACTGTTGTAATTAAAGAAATTACAATTTGTAACAAGATTGATATGTGAGTGCATCTGCTCAGCGCAGTTGAAATGAACTAATCTCGACCAAAAAAATGTCCGATTGTAATAGCTAAAATAACAAAAGAGATTTTCATACAAACATTCTTCACTTTATTCTGTGAGGAAGATTAACTTAATTAATCATCACGCATATAATAATCACACTTATCGCCTACAAACCACATAACAATCATTCTCTCTTAAAAATTATGGCATGTGTATTGTAAATAAATATATACATCATCATATCATCGCCGTCTATAATGAACGGGAACTTGAAGCATGAATGTAATGTATTTAGGGGAATTTTCACACACGACACAAGTCATCTTAAACCGGTCACATAACAAGACATTTTTCACTCAGAATTAGATATTTAGATCTGGCAATGAGTTATATTAATCATATACACTATAAAAAGTGAGCTTCAGTTGATGAACAAGAAACTCATGAGAAGGGCAATCAATAATTCAAGATATTATTATCATCGACATTACAAACAGAACAGAACCAACCAAAACGGTGACTATATACATACATGCCAAGTTGGGGAATGAATGTTCTATGTTTCCAGTAAAGGTCATTGTTGGTTTCATGATTAATCTACAGAAACTATATTATAGCGGAAGTGTGTCTGCGATCCGTTATTTTTGTTTAATTAATTACGCATGCATTAAATGTCCACCTGACAGTAGCTTGACAGAGTAATGAAAAAAATCATACTTTCGTGATATTAATTTTATGAGTTAGTTGCCAGTTTCGATACAAGACTTGTTTTGCGAGTTGGAACGGCATCTGCAGTAGGTATCTCTGAAGGAACTGTTGAAAGTATTGGTGGCATTGTTCTTGGCTTTCCCTATTCACAAAATAAAAAAATTATATATATTTTTACCATCATCTTTCATCTTTGTTTAAATTTTTAGCGTAAGTTCTTCAATAGACCCTTCATTCTATTACCTTTCCTGACTGTTTGGCCATTTGGTAGTCACCAGAATCAAAATATTTTTGTCCTTTAGCTAGTCGTTTTTGTAGAAATGCTGAATGACCTGCCATTGGTCTTACCGTTGATGGATATCTTGCCTGCAGCTTTGCTTCTTCTTGTCTTTCCACCTCCTGTTAAAAAGATAAAGCTCATATTAAAACAATTGTAAACTTATAAAAATGCAAATTCTATATGACATTATGTGACACATGTCACGATGCCCTCATCTCGTTTTACAACTTACATGGGGATTTTCTACTGCAGTAGATGTTGGTCCTTCTTGCTGTTCCATAATTGGGGCACCTTCGTCAGACATGATGGTTCCTAGATTTTATAGCTATGAAATGCTTTATTAACTAAAAAAATTCGTTGTCGTCCGTCAGCACTTATCCGTTTGACCGTTGTTGAAAAGCACTTATCTTCGTAAGACTAAATCTTTTCGCCCCCTTTTACTTTCATGCACACAGATTGAATATTATTAAGTACTTTAATCGAAATACTATCTCCTTATTATTGCAAGGTGTTGTTTAGTTAATGACTTTTTTCGTTTAACGTGAGAGAACTATTACGCTACGAAGGATAAGAATTGGCAAACGATTGCATTAAATGCACATATACAGTAAATATCGTGAGAGGAGAATTTTTTTAAGTTGTTGGATTTGGATGAAACAAGAACGATCCTATTTCTTGACACAGAATCTCATCTACTTCACATTTAGCATGTCTTCTCATTAACAACCAAAACCAACCAACACCAGCTCTTTTGTATACAGAGCTTGGATCGGTATTTTGATGCGGTAACCGGTAGCGGTAACCGGTATTTTGCAATTTAAATGCGGTAACCGGT
>JAQGAP010002896.1:0-13763 GCA_034697805.1 Orchesella bifasciata | reverse complement strand
CATATACCAGTTGCCGTTGAGTTGAGTTGATATGATGACGTTTTTATTGCGTTGCATGGATGAATGATGCAGAAAAATGTG
The DNA here is from genome assembly GCA_034697805.1 of Orchesella bifasciata. Lineage (NCBI taxonomy): Eukaryota > Metazoa > Arthropoda > Collembola > Entomobryomorpha > Orchesellidae > Orchesella > Orchesella bifasciata. The sequence continues at coordinate 13,682 of JAQGAP010002896.1, read as the reverse complement.
CTCATGTTTCACACGTTCAATCCCAATTTTGACAAGAATTACTGTATCTCTAAAAGTAACTAATGGTTGGAATATCAAGAGATGGACAGGGAAAAGAGGAGTGAGTGAGTTTGGTACTGTGAGGCATAGATGTGCATGTGGATATGATAGCTCGGTAAATTCACAAGGGATGAATCATCATCAACCTCACAACATCCCAACGTTTTTCAAAGTGTCTAGTCTACACTACTTATCCCAATCCCATAAAAAGGAAGCAATCTAAAAGAATAAACTCCCCTTGAGGCTAAACTCTGCAAAAGAATTTTATGGTCTGCTGCAAAACAAATCTATTCACAATTTTATTGTTTCTACTTATTAGCAGTAAAAGTTATGATAGTGTCTTGCTTCGTTAAGTCATGATTAAAGTGACGATTACATTTGTAGCCTGCCAACATCTTAAGTTGTAAATCTAAAGCTCAAAGCTAATTTTAAAACAACTAAATTTATTTTTCTCCATTTACAACTGCAATAAAAACAAAATTAAGGGGAGGAAAAAAGGAAAGCTCATCCCATTGTGCGATTTTTTCTACAGACACCCAGTTCCTCATGTATTTACTGAGAATAATGGGGAGGATGACTAATACTTGACTTTGCCTTGAAGAGAATGAGACCATTGAGAAACAAAAACGTCCAATGTGTTATCACATCTTCACATCCTTTAATTTTTTGACAATAAAGCTTTATATCCCTTGTCCTACGATGTTCTCCATTGATTTTCCTCGTAATCAAAATTGTAACCACAAATTACAGGACAGCACTTACTACGAAACTGTCAAAGATAATATAGCTTAGTTAGCATACGATAGGATGCATAACTGTCAATTACCAATGGGAACAAATGTGGGCAAACTACCTGTAATTTTCATATTGTTTGAATGGGACGAAAATGAAGTAATTTACTGAAAGGTAGGCTGATAACTAGGTATAGAACACCCATTACAATCTATTACCGTCTGTTGATCATCATGATTATATCGGCCCTCTCATTTCGATTTGTATTTGGATTGAACTAAAACGCGAGTGGTTGGATGGAGCTCAAAAATGCATTTAGATGGCTTGGCTGTTAGAGTGTGCATCCATATGGATGTGGACAGATATAATTTGAAGTCCTAGATAAAAGTAGCGTGTTTGTTTGCTTGTGTCTACAGTCTTTCTCAACATAAAATATCAAATTATCAAGATAAATGGAGGCTAATTTGCTAATTAAGTTTTCTAAAGAATTGAGAGGCTCAGATAAAATGATATTGAAAAAGGATTAGCTTTGAGTGAGACGCAGTTGTATACAATTCGTGTTGGGTCGGCAGACCCACAATTGCAGCTTTGGTGAAGCACATTTTGTCATTCTTCGAATGCACCTTTCTGCAAGGTAATTTTGGCGACAGGTGTTGTCCCAAGGAAAGGGCTGCATTTGCAATGGATATATTGATATCAAACAAGGTAGATGAGATGCAAAATATGCAGGTGTACCCTTTTTTTATAATTTCTTCTGAAAGCATGCCAATGCTATCAATGCAAAATTGTGCACATAATGATATAGTGCTGCTACTTTTTGCTGGTGTAACTGAATATAATGCGAAATTGGAAGATGAAGGTACATAGCATCCAATAGGTACAGTGGCGATGGGAAGAAACGAGTTTCCAAGACGGGTTTCGGTTTCGCGACTACAAAAAAGATATAAGCATCTATAGCACTTGACAGTGGTCCACTCAACTTGCCGAGTTTCTTGGAAATTTGGAAGGATGATGAATATTGCAAACTACTCTGAACTATCCATACCTATGTATCCGCATAATAAGGGGGATTTGGTGCGCACATTCCACATTTATACACAGAAATACAGCTTCCTATTCATCCTAATCTTTTTGCCAGCTGTGTGAAGGGAAATTGTGATGGAATCGAGTCTCTTTCATCTTTATTGTGTGGAATTACCACTATCATCTTCAAAGGCAGCGTAATGAAGTGGAGGAAGCAGCACTAAAATTTTCAATTTGCTTTAATAAACCTGTTGTACATCAATGTCATCATTTTATCATGTCGTCGCAAATTTACGCACGGTGCACTTTGCATAATAAATATCATGTTGCGTCCTATATCTTGCTTGCGTCAAACAAATGGTTAATTTTAGCAGACAAGCGAGGTTGGCGTAAACATGCTTTTGCTTGTCGATTGATAATATTGACTTTACACCATTTTTATGTTACGTCGGAGTTGGTTTCCAAGTACCGAGCGACATTGGCATTTCCTATGGAGTAGTGACCAACATATTTATAGTTTACATTAGGATGCACCTGCTACGTCAGAGGCAACAACTAAATTTTCCAGGGATGCTGATGCTGTTTATGCTCAGCTGTCAAGTTATTTACAAATGCAAGGGCATCATCATCAGCATCATCGGCCTGCTTTATTGAACCCAATGCTTTACGCACTATTGAACTCTTGGGAACGGAAGTTGTATGATGTATTTATCGTCATATCATATCACACGTCATATGCAAGCAAAGCGACCCAGCATGAGACTAAAGAGCTCTCCAAATTTCAAGTCGGCTAGACAGAATGTGTACGGAACAGACAAATTGTCAACTGCACAACTAACAGGAAAGGAAATACTACCAGACCATTCATATCCGTCTATCACATCACAAACTTCCTGTCGCAGAGTATTGCCACCACTCAGCCAGCAAAAAGGAGATGGAACACCTAAAGGAATGCTCTAAACTTAAGCGGATCATCTACTAACGCATAAGTAGATCCAAGTACTTTCATCTCAATATAATTAGCTTAGCATGATCATATTATTTGCAGCGATAAAACAAAGAGACGCGAACGAGACAGAGACCAAACAAAAGTTTAAGTAGCTCTATTCATGGCAAACTTGAAACAAACTTTTGTGACATGTGGCAGCAGTGATGTAATGTAATGGTACCTACCTGTTTACATTTCAGTGAGTTCGTCCATGTGCCTCCTTCCTTTTGTTTTCTGCTCACTTCCTCTCAACTGAAAACTTCTTTTAAAAGTTTCTCGTTCTCAAGGCTCACTTTTTAAATCATGATCAACTCACAATCAGTCTCACAATCTTTTAGAATTATAATATTTGTGTAGAACCCGGCAAAGGTCACTTCAACTTCACAACTTCCTCCGTAATGTTCTTTTTTGAAAAATAGCTCATTAAAAATGCATCGCTCGGAAAAACTTGGAAGCAGATCCAGGTAAAGCTCCAGCTACGATGCTAATCACTGCATGAAAATGGAGAGACACTTGAAACATCGTGCTTTATTATTATTATCAGAGAGGAGAATACATTTGGAACGAGGATGCGAGAGATAGTAATCCGTAAAAATTTGCAATATTATAATATTATGCGAGCTGAGATGAGATGATGTTAGCAGACAATTCCTGTGCAAGGTCTGCAGCAGGCTCGTGTGGACTGGCGGTGTGTGTCTCGTCTGTTTTCATACAACTGACAAAGCTCCAAGCTGTTTTTGACAATTATATATAAAACCACTCGCTCTCCGCTGTCTCTCTCGTACTCGCCAAAATAACGATAGCTCTCCACTCATTCTGCGCTACATTTTTGCAAGCATCAAAATGTTCACAAACTTGAAACTCACTTCAAACAGCAACAGCAGATAGCCCAACACACCACTGCCACTCACAGCCAGTTTGTTTTTCATGTTGGGTTGCAGCAATGAGAATGGGATGCAATTGAAGTGTTTTGAGTTTTGGATCCGCTTATATTATGGAGTGTGGTTACGGGTTGCCCATCATCGTCATGATCCTCGTTATTTCATACTTTTTGTAACTCTCCAATATACGATGTGGGGAGAATGTGAAAGGGCCAATATTTATATGTGTGGATTGGTTTTGGCTGCCTGTTCCTTCGCTCTTGGTTTTCAGTGTTTGCTCAGGATGATGATGATGATGATAGTGATGGTTTCACATATATTATTACATGGGGAATAAAGTGTTTCTTCTGACAAGCTCTTTGAAGCCACCAACCAAGTTGAGTTGGTGTCGTACATATGCTTCCTTGCTTTTGCTCCTCTGTTTGAATTCAGTTTTCGATCTTGTGTATAAAATGGGAAATGAAAGGGAATGGGCATATAAACGCTATAAGGGCAGTCTACATACACACTCTACATCTACATTGCACGACTTTTTTCCCCAGTCCGACAAAGCTGCATAGCAAATTGTGAGGGTAATAACTTGCATATGGAAATACATGTAAGTACATAAATGTCTGCAATGCTGGTTCTTCTCCTGCTGCTTCTGCTAGAATTCCCTGCTTGTAGTATTGACGCAAACAAGGCAATGCAATCCCAATGGCACTACGCTTTCTGATGCGAGGACGTGAAGTGCCGAGTGTTTGCTTGGGAAAGTTGGGTTTTGGTAACGTTGCGTTGGAGTAGTAATGTATGAAAAATGCGTGCGTAAAAAACAGGAAAATGAGTTGGATTTTTACCATCATATCATAATATTCCAAGTGCAACTACTGCTATGACACTCTGAGCAAACAGGGATGATGATACGATGAAATGATGGTAAAGGACGGGACTGGCTACAGCAAAAAGAAAATAGTTGGTTTCCCGATCCCTGCAAAAAGAAAACACTTTCATCGTTTCATCCTCAAATCGATGCTCGTTGTTGTAAAAATAACATGGTGTTATTACTGCTTTGGGCAATGAAAAGTCATGTACTCTTCAAATTGCTCCCTGGCTGCTATTTCTTTCTTGTGTCCCTGCTACTTTACTTTTCCACTTCAAATATTAGCATAACGCATTACAACCTTCAAAGCTCTTGAGCAGTTTCTTGGAGAGTAAATTTTGTAATGTCATATTTGGCCATTTCAGTTGGCTCGTTCTCGTTGGATGGAAGGATCCTCCACTCCATTGAAATCTGATGGGAGCTGATCTGATATGATGTATGCCTACGGCACATTTCATCACCCATCAAATCCAATGTCATTGAAACTGTACGAGATGGTAGTATGGTGGTGTCGTTGTGTTTGCTTGTTTTGTTGGGATGTAAAATGGATGATTAAGGGGAATTGAATTACATGGAATGGTTAAAGCACACATTGAGCCTCGTCAATGGCTGCAGGGGCATTAAAACAGCACCACAATGTTTCCAGGGTCATGTATATTTACTCGCTTTCACTTTGTATCAAGTGGAGTAAAACATTAATTATTTTGTATGGCATCATCAACATCAACCATATCGTTCAAAGCTTGATTGAAGTTGTTCTGACTTTTAGGCCATTCGTGATTCATGGAAAAGAAGAGAAAATGCAAGGTTGTTTGCTTAAAACGCTGAAAGTTTTGAGACGCATTAGCATGTCTGATGTGATGCTATCACAAACGCTGTATCAAACAGTGAATGACAAAAAAAATGTTTACCCTGAAACTCAAAAGTATGTATTTAAAAGCCCACGCGCATTTTAGCAAACTTCCAAACATGTTTTGTTCCTCTGAATAAAACATATGCCGAGTTTAGAAAGACTTTCACTCTCATTCTCATCAACTGTCTTTCGCCAAGCACTTTCATGAAATGAAAGTTTAAGAAACTAGGTGGATGCATAAGTGCAAGCACGCTTCAAATGCCAAGCTGAAGTGTACGTACTCCCTACCCACGTAGCCTTGTTTAATTCTTGTGAATTGATATTGATTATTGTAATGGGAGTGGGCGTTTCAAATTCCATGCGTGTTTATAAAAGACTGAAAGTAATGATGAAATTTTATCAAAATGTAGCAAAAAGGAGAAAAATGCAAAATATTAAATTATGTGCGCTGTATGTATTGGGAAACAAATCCAGAAATATCAAGTTACATATATTTTAAAGGGATGTTTGAGCATTGATTTACATATAACATAATTTGCATGTATGGAAGCATAGAAACATCGGCGTACAAAGTAGTAACTTTCCATTGTAACTACAAGCGGCTCACTCGCTTCAGGAAGGAACCCAGCTACTCAAGAAAGTATTGAGTATGAGTAAGGCTTCAGTTACAATTTAAAACCAAACAAATGCCTGCTAACTAGAGGATATACGTCAACGTGTATTATGATTCCATATGTGTAATACACCATTTTATTGTCTCTGCTAGTAAGAGAATACAGAGAATCAAAAGACACGCTTGCATATGCCGGTATTTTTTAGTGCATGGCACGGTTTGGCTTTAAGATGCTCTAAAGCATAACTTAAACTATGTATTAAATTCTGTAATGAACATGAATATGAAGTTGAACTAAAAATATGACATGAACAAGGCTGCATCTCTCCACTCTCTGTGAACGACCTTTTCAGACAATAATGCTAATTTCTTGGACATCACACATAAATTAGAAGACATTCGGACAAATTGAGGATAAACGTATTCATAAAGTCGTAAATGAGGATTAAGGTATTTACACATTTAGGGATTATTTAGATCAATCAATTAAGAACAATTTAGAAGGAAAAGATCGTGAGAACAAACATCTTGAAAGGACAATAAACGGTCATATTCAAACACAAATATTACAATGCTAATTTTCTTCTCTATTCTACAAACAGAATGTAACCTGCAATAACTATTTTAAGATATTGATCACTCGCAGTAATTTGGAGGTGGTACCTGGGAACATGAAAGACAACATTACAATGTATGTCTATCATATCCATTGACTTGAAGAAGAACTCACGATCAGTCAAGCCAGAGAATTTGAGGTGGAAGTATAGAATTTTTTCCTGTTTTAAATTTGTTCATTTTTTAATTCATCAAAATGGCAGCCAATCGCATTTGTCCCATTTGTTACCAAATCCCAGAGCAAGAAATATATCAGTGTTCAGCTGGCCATATAATTTGCAGTAAATGCATTGTTACTTTAAGCATTTGCCCACAGTGCAGAGTAGCATTTGATGCAACAAAAATCCGATGCCTGGGTTTGGAGAATATTCTGGATGCGGAAGAGTTTGAGTGTCCATTTAAAGAGGGAGGATGTGAACTCAAGTGTAAGCGGGCGTATATTTCCAAACATGCCAAGTCCTGCGATTTCAAGTAAGAACTTTTTCCAAGATCCATAATAATTTTGTTTACAATTTCACGTCGCATTTCAAACTAAGAAAGTGGTTGAGTGTATTTTTTTGTTCCAATTTCAGCCCAGACCTGGTATTCTTGTGTAAAATGATTGGATTTAAAAACTGCAAATTCGCTCTCGGCAGTTCTTCGAAATCGAGGGAAGAGATACTTGCCCACTTCCAAACTGCACACGGATGCGGAATGGCTGAGATGACTCAATATAACAATGTCGAGGTGTTGTTGGATCTTGCGGCACTGAGCGGTGACGATGCCAAGTTTTTGCTCCCTATGATTTTCAGTCAGGCGGATGAAACCAGTGATCTGTTCCTGCTTGTAGGAAAGATAAACCAACCACGGGGATTTGTTTCGGAGATTTGCATCCAAATTTGGGGTCAGGAGGAACCTATAAGGCAGAGATATAACGCAATGTTTTCTATTTGCAAGGATCCGTCTCAGAATAACAATGGAGGAGCCTGCTTTTGCAATTACAATCGCCTTGGACTAGATGTATGTTCATATTGACGGATTATCTGCAGGGTTTGACAAGTTTGCATGCACTTTATCACATTATTTTCCTTGTTTTTATCTACAGCGTTTTCGAGTCGATTGGATCCTCAACGTGTGCACAGTAGCAGAGGCAAAGTACATGCTGAAAACGAGTCCCATCAACATCCCGGTTTCATTCTTGGCCGACTTGTTGACTTCCAGAAACACTGGAACAGTCTTGAAAGTTAAGGTTTCACCAGGCTACTAATCTAACGTTGCCCCAAAGATCAACTAGTATTGATTCTCTAATTATTACCGTCTGAGTTTGTTTCATAAATTGTGTTTCATAATCTTATGCTCAAGTGAGAAAAAGAGAAATATCTAGCGTTGGCTGTATATCTACAATATATTTTAAAATTAAATTTAAATCGCCTAAAATGAAAATAAAAAATGATTCGGTTAAACTAGCGATTACAGTTTTCGCAAATCAGTTCTCTTTGGTGGAAAGAAGGACATTGAAATCGAAATAATTGTCTGCATGCAAAGAACAATTTATGATGCATATCAATGTGAAAAGTCTTAATCCTAAACTAGAAAACTAGCAATGCATCATGTTTTGATTTAAGAACTTGTTTTTGTTTATTACGATATCTAATCCTTTTTAACTATAAAATTGATACGGTAAGTATTGGATCCAAGTAAGCGCCATTATGCACTTTATTCATCTAGAAGCACTGACGATAGGAAAATATGTATTAATATGCATTGCATGCACGCTTGCATTTTGTACATTTCTTTGTTCTACTTGACTCTCAATCTCTCATATAAATTTGGGGGTGTGTGAGACCGAAGCGCGTATACTATACCTAACGTTGTTTTGTTTTGGGTATTAAACTGTGTCATTTAGCTTAATTCACATTTGTTAAAGAGCTTCAGCCATTAGCTTTTCTCTAACCGTGCAAGAGAATATACAAGTTTATTGACTAAGAACGTGTTCTAACAGGAAAAAAATAATTTACAGGACTAAACCTGCAATCAACCAAAAAGAACTCGAGTCTATAGATCAAACGAGAGATTGGAAACAGTCATTTTACAAGATTCAGTCTTGAAGATTTTTTATCAGAAGATTATAATTTCCATTATTCTGTTTTATTGTCCTTGTCAAATTTCAATAGTTTTATTGCCAACTATACGAATAAACAGTATTTATTGTTTATTAAATTTGAAGTTGGGTGTGATATCCGAAAATTAACAGTGAACAGTCTCATTAGTTGAGTGGGATCTGCATCATGGATTCAGACAAAAAATTAGATAATGAAAATCTCGCCAGTACTTCCACAGCTCCGTTGGCAAACCAAGCTGATGATGATAGCGATATTGATATCAGCAAGATGAACTTTGAGGAAATTTTCTTTAACCCCCTCACCCAAAAGTCTGTTTGGAACACCCTCAGTTCTTGTACTTTCAGCAAGATATCTGAATCAGACGAGTCCCAAGAGGAGCAAAGGAAGTCCAGAAAACGAAAACTGAAGCATGATGATCCTCCTGAAGCCATTCCCGGAGTATCTCGACCCAAGGTTATGCAACCCTTGCCCACCAAGGTTGAGAAGAAGTCAGTCAAGTCTTCTACTGAGATTTCGCTCGTGGATAACCAACCGACCTCACTTGTCGCCAAGGATTTCTCTGTTGGAACTAAAATGATTGAAGAGCTGATGAGTCGATACAATACTGCTAAGAAAAAGCATAAAATGGAGAATTTCGAAAAAAACAACGCTGATCCTTTGGACTCATCCGAGCTTGAAGAGCTCTCATCGGAATCAGAAGGTAACACTACTGACCATTGATTTGTGCATGTTCGTACATGTTTGTTACATATTTGCTAACATTAAAAAATTCGAAAACTATTTCCATTTCGTTAGTTGATCTTGAGTCGGCTGAGGACTCAAGATTTTTGAAGTTTACGATTCCTATGTTTGAAGAGAAGAAACTGTTGCGTGATAAGCATTACGAGTAAGTTATATTTTTTGATGAAGCTATTATTAGTACCATTCTCATAGTTTAGATTGGATAACCATTATTTGAATATTTTAACCAGGGCTGTTGAGAAACTAACACCAACAAGAGTAGAGGACATACTGATCCGCATTCTGCCTCAGCTTAAAAAGATTAAGGACAATGTTCTGACTTGCAGGCGTAATTCCGTGAGTGCTACCAGTATATATCTTCATTTAAAGCAGTTACAGTGTTAATAGGAGAGATCCTCATTCAACTTCTTAATACCGTAGATTTTCATGGAGTGTGGCATATCTAAGGCCACTCTGAGAGAGCAAAATGTTTCTAAACCTTTCACCGGTGCTCAGGAATATCGCGCTATTTGTGTCATCAGGAAGACATTTTTTGATGGAGAAGACCAGTTGCAGAATGGTGGCGAGGTAGGTTTACTATAGAGTGAAAGTAGTTTCATACCTATTCTCGTTTAGGACGATTTCATCAGCGAGGAATATTTTTTAGATCATTCACTACATCAACTTGGTTTTACTCCCGGAAGCACTTATTCGCATTTACGCGAGGGTCAACAAAGTCGACTATGAATGGGCAGAGAAGGAAATGATGTTTGGGGCCAAGTATGATGGGATCATACCCGAGGGCTTGCTTAAAACTATTAAATGATTAAATGATCGCAACTTCCCTTTATTAACTAACTGAATGTATATACTTAGTCTAGAGACGCCACGAAAACTAGGCAGTAGAATAGAATCATTGTAATACTCATTTTAAATTTTAACCAGGGTGACAAAGTATTTTAACGGTATGAAACGCAGCTTTTATAGAATGGACGTCTTTCAACTAATTTTGACTATATGTGAATGTGAAATTTATTTTCCTAATTGTAAGTATTCATAATTGATCTCGAGGAGTAATGGTATCTTTCGATAAATGAAATAGAGTAAATTAAATGCTATGAACTACTGTTTTGATTTATTTAATTAATTCTTGCAAAAAATTAGAAGCCAAGATTTCATATTTGTTCACATTCATACTCGACTAATTTTTTGATAATGCGCACTAAAATCGGGTACCGAAATCATACATGCCCAGTTGCTGCAACGTATTAAACAGTACTAATCCATGAATTTTAGTGAGGATGTTGTCATCATCCATGTCAACATCATCCGATTTTGTGATTACTGCGTGATAGACCAAATCCGGCTTGTTGCTCAAGATTTTAATGCAAATGCTAACTGGCCATCAATTATGCATGATTGATGAAAATGAAGTGGTGGAGGCAGCAGAACTAGACAAACTGCAATATCATATCATGAGCACATGCATATCCAAGATAATGAAATATTGTATGTGAAAGAAAAACGCATCAGATTCAGAACTCTACACTAAAAATATATACGTCATACCATACCGAGTAATGCCGGTTGCTTTTGCAAATTCTTTAGTGTATATCAACATCAGCCCTTTTTCCATTTCCATCTCCATCCCATTTCATTACCATCATTATCATCATCATCACAGTATACATATCCATGTGGAATGAATCCTCTCCTTTTCCTGTACATGCATGAGATGAGCACAAGCTGCAACGTGTGGGGTACGTGACATTCAAGCTATTTGGCATACACCGAATCTACAACAAGATACTCCCTGTTCCATTCGTATTTGTACTTTTCCAAATATTGCAGTGCAAATTGAATCCATCCAACTTCCATATTTCACAGTATCTCCAAAAGGGTAAATAAAAGGTAATTAATTACAGCATCTATTCTCTTCCAATTTTCATTCTCCTTTGAGCTGACCTGATCCCAAAGTCTTGCAAAGTTTTCCGACAGTAATCTTTTGGATTTCGATTTGAAAACATTCCAGCCAAGTTTGGAGCTTAGTTTGTTCTAGGTCAACCTTGAACCAAGTTTTGTTTGAACAGACTCTTTTGAAATACAATATAGTCTTATATCCTATCACAACTGGTAAAACCTCTTTTATGTGAATGTCTTGCAATCTTAATTTCTTGTCACATTTCCTTTCCTCTCAGTCTCGTGCTCTTTTTTTATCGTCTTCTCGCTGTGAATTCTTTCTGAGCTGCTTTTATTCTACGGGCTTAAGGTAACTTGTAAATATTGGTATTTACTTTTTTTTATTCATCTGGAAGGTGACAGGTTAAAGGTAGTTGTCTTCTGGTTGTTGAATAGAAAAGCTGTTAACTTTGTTTGAAAAGCTTTGTTAAAAATCCCGATCTTGATGGATTTTGCAAAAAAAAAAAAGGAAAATGAACTCTTGTCATTGAATGCTTGCCAATTTTTTCTATTGCAATTCTATCACTCAATAGTCATCTCGAAAATTAAAAGCAAAGTTGCTTTACGCTGTTTTTCTGCAATGTTTGTATTGATATTTATCACCGGAAGACCTCAATCATGGTTTTTTGTTGTTGTCCTTGATCTGTGATGTCAAGATGGTCTTGAACATCTGTTGCAATCCAGGAAAAAGGAGTAGAAATGAGATTGAGATTCTGATTTAGTGGATATTATCGCATCTTGAAGTTTCTAAGGCAAAACATACTCCAATCTTCATCGTTTGACTTGCAAATGTATAATTTGCATGTTATAAAACATTTATAAAGGAAATTTCTAGGTGGTTGGTGTAGACTTGTTAATTTAAATTGCTGACTCAGTGTGACATTCCCTGTATTTCAGACTTTCAACTCGGAGTTTCGCAACATCCTCCAAAATGGCACAATACAAGATTATCATGGTTCGTCACGGCGAAAGCGAGTGGAATCAGAAGAATTTGTTTTGCGGATGGTATGATGCCAATCTCAGTGAGAAAGGTATGAACTTTTATTATAACAAAAAAATTTTGGTTCAAGAATGTCATGATAAGTACTAATTTATGTTTGTATAACCAACTTTGTCCAGGTGTTGAGGAAGCCCTCGCCGCAGGAAAGGCACTGAAAGAAGCCGGCATTCAGTTTGATCTCGCCTTCACGTCTGAACTGACCCGAGCTCAAAAGACATTGGGTAGCATCCTCGAGCAAATTGGTCAGAAGGATTTGGCCACCACCAAAACCTGGCGGCTTAATGAGCGTCACTACGGCGGACTCACGGGCTTAAACAAGGCCGAAACTGCAGCCAAGTATGGGGAGGCTCAGGTCCAAATCTGGCGTCGTAGCTTTGACGTTCCACCTCCAGCAATGGACGAGAGTAACGCCTATTACAAAGCAATTGTTGAAGATCCTCGGTACGCAAATGGGCCCTCAAAGGAGGAGTTCCCGATGTTTGAATCTCTCAAACTCACCATTGCCCGAACATTGCCATTCTGGAATGACACCATTGTTCCAGAAATGAAGGCTGGGAAAAAGATCATCATTGCAGCTCACGGAAACAGCCTTCGTGGGATTGTAAAGCATTTGGACAACATGTCCGATGAAGCCATCATGGGACTCAACTTGCCCACCGGGATCCCCTTCGTGTATGAGTTGGACGCCGATTTGAAGCCTGTGGTCTCCATGAAGTTCCTCGGGGATGAGGAAACCGTGAAGAAAGCTATGGAAGCTGTTGCTGCCCAAGGAAAAGCCAAATAAATTCCTCCTCCTACATATTTAATTCGTGTTAAGATTGACCACTTGAAGGTATACAACATACAATTTTATCAATCAAACATTGGTGATGATCGGAGTCATTCATATTGAGTTCAATTCAAAACAAAATGATTTCAATGTAAAATTTATTAGTAAGAGACAAAAAACACGAATATTTTCTGTGTAAAAAACCACCACAAGCAACAAAATAGTAATATGATGTTAATTGTCAACTTCTCATGGATTTATCGAACTTGATTAGAAAAAGTTTAAAAACATACTGTGAAAGGGTTAAAATCCACATATATTAATGATAAAAATGATAATTGTCATGTCACTCTTTAGTCTGAAAACGTTTAGAGAACTGATAAACTAGGTAAAACGTTCACCTTATATTCATCCTGTGAAGGAACAATGTAAATGAATCAAGGTGCAAACTATATAGCTTTAATGGATCGGCGAATTCAATCTAGAACATTTGTGATTATATCAAATCAAAAGGTAGAGGGTAGCAGTA
>JAQGAP010002895.1:0-13766 GCA_034697805.1 Orchesella bifasciata | reverse complement strand
GTTTTGGACAAAAGAAGTGGATGGGTTTTGCAAGTTTTGGACAAAAGAAGTGGATGGGTTCTGCAATGAAGCCATCGATTTTGTTCTTTGTGCGTCTTTCTCAAACACGTTGCTACATATTATTGATGCATAGGGCAACACCAACATGCTGGCACGAAGATAACCGATACACATAATCCACCATCGGTTACGTTAACGAGGACGCATAATGCAACACTTTACAACTTGAGTTCGGTTAATCGTGAAGCATAACATGGCCAATGACTCAAGTGGCACTTCAAGGATTACTATTAGTAATAATTTTTGAAATCAGTTAATCTAAAAACTCAAGGAGTAAACTTTGATACATGAAAAACAAAGACAAGTCATGTGTAATATTCTCCAACCAAGGATTCGATTTCCCTTTTAATAATGTATTCAAAGGTTTACCAAACCACTAGCAGCAGCATGTGTAGAGTGAATTGGGGAAGACATCGAAATAACAAAGTGGTTGGAAGGTGCATAGCCTTGAAAACCGAACGAAGTGTTCAGCACAAGCATTACTTCTAAGAAATGAAGAAGAAAAAGTCTAATACATCAATAGAAAACGAGGAAGGAAATTTTATACATCATCTTTTAAATTAGGGACAGAAAATCCTATTATTCTTTCGCCACTAGTCAGGTGTACACAAACATCTCACACCAAAAGTTTCTTTTCGACTTAGCCACCGACTATCTCAACTATTTTTTCAAGCTGTTTTCCAGAAAATATAGTAAACAGCTTAGAATAGAGAAGCAGAGAAAAAATGAGAAGTTGAAAAATATTGGCTAACTTCACGACTGAAAGCAACTTAACTCAAGCTAAATAAACCGATAAATCCACATTAGGAAAGACAAAAGTGTCTTCCCTAATTTCATACGAGAGCTGGCGGATTACTTCATACATGCCATCTGCCATCTGCATAAATATTTACGCAATATAAATGACACTATTATATTATGCAGCATGTGAAAGTTGGAGTTGCTTCCATTCCGCATTTTTTTGAGTTGAGGATGACAGTACGCTGCTGTGGATCAAAAGTTGGGGAAACTAAAAAATAAATGTGTATCCGAGCCCTGTATTTCCCAACGACGGTTTCAAAAGAGATTTTAAGATGTGTAACAAAAAGTAACATTTTCATTTATCCGTCTCTGTCTCTGTCTCCCTCTCCTCTCTCTCCCTGTCGTAGACGTCATTTTCTTTATAAAAAAAATAGCTCGTACTCTTTTTCTCCTACTTCGGTTTCGCAGCCTGCATGGTAATGGGCAATGAGCGAAGTGAGCTCAAGAAGTGGAACATTGAACACTACGCATAAACATTCTTTACTTACCATCCATTGCTTAGATTATTGCACATTTCCCTACTTTTATGGTTCTAATACAACTATCTACGGGGAATATGTAGAGTGAGTAATCTTTTATATCTTTGTTCTCATCCGATTTTTCTCAAGTTGTGCTTATGTTTTTCTGAGTAACTATTGAGGAGAATGAAGCATAAATAAAGTAATGCAAATGTCGTATTATTTTTGAGAAAACGGTTGACATACTTGTTGATGATACTGCTGATGTCCAACATTATGATGATGATATGAATTATGATTATGGCCAGCGTAGTAAGACTGAGAGCAGTCCAACGTTGTGTGCGGAATATCGAGCTCTCTCATTGTTGTCGCTCCGTCGTTTCTCTTCTCACTGTCAAGGGAAGACGTTGTTGGCTCTTCTTTTTCTGAAGATGATAAGTGAGACGATGATACAAACGATGAGACGGCATTACACCTTCTACGTCTACTACTCAAGGCTTGACTTGTGTCGTACGGACAGGTTCTTGACTCACGAATCCCACGATGATTCTGAAAGAAGAGAAGACGATACACAAACATTTAAAATGTAGTTCTTACTTTGTATCAGTTAGAATGAAAGCAATATATTTTCCTGACAACTCCAATTCCACATTATTTAGAGATTTATCATAAAAAAGTGGGATTTTACAACCTAAATTACTTTGATAATATCAGTGCAGCCCAGCACAAAACACTGCTCTGTTAACTTTTACATTTCATTAGCTGGTTCACATGGTAATGTACTGGTTGAAGGTGATCGAAAAAAAGAGTGGAAGATAACCGTTGACCGTAAAAGGTAAAATCTTCCTGATTTTTGTACGCAAAACACGTGCTCCTACTTGTTATCATGTAGTAACCATTACCATAAATGTGCCAATAATGTTTCCTAATTCCCTGACTTTCAGAGTAATTGGTACTCATGCAGTTAAACATTTAATTTAATAGCGTTTTACAAGAATATGTGTGCGACACGTTTTTATCTTTAGTCAATAACATTGATGCCATAGTGTGTAATGGTTGCTTTTTTGCTATTTCAATAAAGACTCGAGTATGCGTTTATGGGTTTGGCATTAACGAAATAATTTCACAAATGATAACCATTGTCAAATATTGTTAAAGAAATTAAAAGGTCTCTGCCATGGGATACAACCTATATGTTTATTTGTCGAACGTACTCTATCATGTGCGTTGTTCCCTTTCTTGTGATATACTGTTAGGTAAAAACAGACGTCATGAGGAACATGCTGCGTAGAACTTAAGCTTAACCTAACCCCGTTCCAAAATATTTGCTTTCTCCATCAACCTTGCTTTGAATTCCAAGGGCAGCATGCTGCAAAACACGGAATCATGCGTTTTTTTACTGTACAATGCAGTACACAGCGGTCGTGAAACCCTAGAGCTGACTTTGACAATGAGTTAGTATTTGCGGATTGGTTTATGTACATTGAAAATTATACCAGGCCATCCCAATTATCCTTACTGAGAGGGAAACGTATTGAGTTAATAAGATTTCATGTAACAAGTGGATTTCGCTTGTTAAAAGGACTTTATAAAATAAGTAATGTATTTTTGGTCTGATAACCAGAAAAGGGATTGGGGCATTGTAAGCCTACTTGTATATTTGTTTAGTGGTCCTCAGAACCTCTAATACCTAGTTTAGTACTCGTTCTGTAATTTGGCAAGTTAACATCTTGTTACATTGACTCATTATCAATCATAAGCCCTTTGTGGGGGCGAACAAGTAGTTCCGACATTCGAAACGTAATAATCAGAGTTAGAAACGACCGAAGAAAAATCGGTAATTACAGTGGATCAAACCGACTTTGTGCAAGCAAGACAAACAGTATAAGTGAAGGTGAGCTTATGGGAGTTGCCAGCCGATTCTTTTTCCGTAATCCTTAAGAATAAACCTTTAAATACTACTCAAGGGGCAAAGCAAAACAACTCATTCAAAAAAGTCTAGAAAAAAGACGTGCTTTGTAAAGACGTCAATCATATGGCACGAGCAAACTGCCCATCTTGAGCATAATTAAAACTATCAAAAATAGAAAGTAGAGCAATCAAAATACAAATATGGACATGATATTGAGGAGCTGCAGGTTATTTTTCTCTAATGACTCTTCATAATGACGGGGTTCGTACATAATAATATGCACATCTATACCTATCAAACTGTCCACTGACATTGACAGTCTCACAGCTTGTAAGACTCGTGTGTTTGCCATCAGCGCAATATTATCGCGTATCTATTTATGAAGAATACCCTACTTTATGAATTAAACGCCTTGTTTTTTCACACAGACAAAAAAGCGCAAGGTTCTAGTGAGCTTATGGGAGAAAAAATCGACAACTCATCAGACACCGCTTCTGGCAAGGGCTGAGCCTCCAAAAAGTCATGGTGCAATGCTAACCTCCTATCATTTCTAAAATCATGAGAAATAGCCCACCTTCATGTCAACCGTCTGTTCGATTTCTAGGAGTAAACATATTGGATCTAAAGGATTAACAAAGATGGTGGAAATAAACATTTCACGATCTTGTGCATTTTCAAAAAATCTTGATAGCAAACATGTTGCACCTGCTTTGACTTCTGACTACTTTTGTTTTCAAACTTCTTTATTGTTTTCTAATTTTCGCGTCGTACATGTCGAGAACTGTCTCGTTACTGAAGTAAGATTTGGCTCTGCTCTAATGAATACGTTGCAGGAGTTAAGCGAGGCAGGTTCATTTGACGTGAATAACCATACGTTATGATAACTGAGTCAGTTAACTACACCGGCCTTGAAATAAGGAAAAATCAGTAAATTAAAAACTGAGCTACACCCTGTCTGTTTCTAGCTATAAGGTATCTTATCGCGAATGATAATAGTGCTTGGAATAAAATTCTACGACAGTTTTAAGTAGGAAACGTTTTTTTGTGAATTTCATAAACGACCATAGTACGTCATTACTTCACTTTCCTGCAAGACAAAAATTTACTGAAATTTCGAGTCGTTGAATTTGACGCAGATTTGCGTGCATAATTTTCCTGACTCACAGATAAGAAGATATCGCTCACGCATGAAGGTCAGAGCACGCCAATTGTCCATCCTCAGGGCAGCAGTACAATTTATGCTTACGAAACGTAACGAATGACGAGGAGCTCATGAAAGTAAGATTTTTCCTTTTATTGTAATGAGGAGTATTAGAGAGCTTTTAAGTTGCCAATACTTGCCACCAAAATTTTCTTTGTTTCCTTAAAAGTGGCAATGAAAATGTGATGTTTCAAAATGAAAAATAAATGTTTACAGTAAAGACAAAAGCTTGCGCTCAAAACTGCACTTCAGTCAAAAGGATGCGCTGAAAATTTAGAAAATGTCGGATGACTTTTCTACATTTTGGAAGAACAGGGAAATTGGCAGCGATTAACTTTTCCTTGGCCAAGTTTCAGAACATTCATGGTTGTCGGTAACAGTTGAGCTGATTGATTAGCTACAATTTTACTTCACAGTTCGGATGTTTTGGTAGGAAAGGATTGCTTCATGATTTCAATTCAAAAATTTTAATGTTCAATATCCTTCATAGTACTTTCTTTTATGTATAATCTCTATACATCTACATTATAATTTTCAAGGAAAAAAAACTTTTATACTTCTCAAGTTTTATCAAGAGACTCGCCCTGTTATGCAAAAAAAGATTGCGCATAATAACTAAAAATGAATCATAAAAAGTAAGTGCACGAACTAGCTCATATATGCCCTTTACCATTTTACCGTAATCACAGCACAGGGGAAATTCGATACATATAAGGATTTTTAGAGTACTTAACGAAGGTAGAAAATGTTTTTGCGCATTATTCCTCCTCAATTGAGTTTTTTGTGTTTGAGAGCCTCTTCACATAAATAACTTCGAATTTTTTTATGATTGACGTTGAGAGCAGCAAAGTTTATTGAAGGCTTTCTCCGGCAGACAAACAAGCCGCTTTGCTGAAGAGCGTCATGTCATAAGCTGTAAAGTTGTTGTGTGTTTGTTTGTATGTCGTTGGTGCTAAATCAACGTGAGCATATCCCATTGTACTTTTGAAAGTTTGACTCTATTTACTTTTACTTTTCCTATTATATGATTCATGGTCTCTGCTTATTATAAATACTCCACTTGTTGAAAAAAATACTTGGCGTTTTCCTGTTGAATCACCTTTCCTAACTGAAACTCCTCCATGTCGCGTATGTACATTTTCATAAAACTCTTTGCATTCAATTGAAAATTTCACGTGCTGTTGTGAAAACTATACAGAGGAAGTTACTGAAATTTCACGTATTACTTGAGCTGTTTTTTTAAATCCATGGATACGTTAAAGTCCAAGTTAATTTTGCGTAAAGTTATAATAGCGAACCATCAAAAAAAACATGTTACCTAACAAAATTGCGTCGATCGGAGATCAGAGTCGACAGATTGGTCGGATAGAGATGACTTTTAACTTTTGAGATCATTACAGTTTAAATTCTGTACTGATAAGCATCTAATTGAAGCAACGTAAACGCCTACGCTATCATCTCCTTAGGGGGTACCTGTACTGTTAGAAAGTTTTCGTTTAAACTGTATATAAAATCGTTAATAAGCTCCAGCTCTAACCAAGTTTAAAGGTTTTCTTAATCTAACTTTTCGTTGAGAATGCCGAATGACATAATCTCCGATACATAACTAAATCATTAACGAAGTCGAGAAACCCCTGACATATGTGTGGAAAATCCACACAATGAACATATTCCGTAAGATTTCATGGATACCCATCCAAATCAAATCACCATCAACTTGTCATCAGCCAGTCACATGTTTGTACCAAACGGTATCAAATATTAGTTTTCTTCAATCATTGACCACGTAATTAAAACATCTGCAGGCAATCAGCGGTAGATCATTTTTACATTACGACAATAACTTGTTTCGTTGTTTAATCAAAGGATGTGGCCGTAAATCTCAATTTCATTGTGATTAAAAGTATTTGAATTTGCATCATAAATCCAGACCCAAGACTAAGTAAGTTGTACAGGTCAATGTATAATCCACCATATGGAATTGCATCCCAGTTGCAACCAAAACGAGATTTTGAGAAATTCATAAATATTAAAAATACTAATATCATTATAACATAATGACTATGAAGCTTACGGCAAGAGCACGAATCACTCACAGCGTGATTGTTTCAAAATACCTTGTGCATGCTCAAGTTTGCTTTGGCAAAATTAGTTTCCCAGTCTGAGGCGTTTGCTTGGATGAAGAAAATAATACTCGTTTTGCACTTATTTATTCATACTTGTTGGGTTATGATGATCAGTAATGAGTAGCAAATAATATCATAATATTACATTAAGCATATTATGACCATGACGTATCATTATGCAAGCTAGTCATAACTCTTAACTCTATTCGGCTTTATTTATATTACGCTAATGTAATAATGCAGATGCATCTTCGGTGAAGATACCGTACGTTTGACTTTTGTATATAATTCATAAAGTTGCGCTTCTGTAATTAGGCAAATAGTTGCTTTCTGCGTTTCATTGACCCTTTTCACCAACTGTTATGTTGAGTTGAATTCACCCATTTGATATAAAACCTAATTTTAGCTCATTGTAGCGATCCCCAACTTTGTAATGATATTGCAAATTAGGATTATTATATTCTGCTACTCTAATCCACATGAATTGAAGTAGCGACAAAAGAGGCTTTGCATATTTTAGTAGCGATGCAGTTTTATGGTAGAATCTAATTAGGATTTTATTTGGTTACAACAACGTAGCCGTAATAACGGGTTATTGCATAAAAAGGAATTGGAAACACATTCTATTCCCACGTGTCATTCACAATATTGACGTACTGAACTGAACCCAATCTATTGTGGAGTAGTAAAGCGGTAATGTCAATTGACTTTCAGTGTGTATTATTTGAATATGTCATGAAATCTAGAAATTAACGGAAACTTTTCCATATATAACGTGTCAAAGATACTGTAGCATGCCACCATGAATTTCTCACTCTCGCCTAATGTTAGATCCTTTTCTGCAGCTATCACATCACGGTTTTGGTCATTATCAACCTTGCTTTCCATATTTGTAGCGTGCAGTTGATGAATGGAAAAAGATTTTGTATCGGGTTGTGCTATACTATTAGTAGCAAGTAATATTAGGGTTCTGTACTATTAGTTTTTAGTAATTTCTTTTTTAAATCCATCATTTGTATCATATGTTTGATACACACATAATTTTTTATCATTTGCCATCATTGCAACAGGTAGAATTCGTGAAGAAAAAGGTGGCAACAACGACTAAAGTACGACTGCTGACAGTTGAAAAGGGAATGAAAGTGCAGTGACTTAATGGCAAGATTTCTCTGAACATGGAACACCATATATACAAAACATTTGTACGACAGAGTGGCAGATGGTGATTGAAAGGAAACTCTAATGAACGTCATCTCACCCACTAGCAAGAAAAGTACTAAACACGGACTCAAAACTTTGTTGATCTTTATCGTCAGACTTTTATTGATGACTTGAGTACAGACTACTACCAAGCTACTACAAGCTACCACATCGTGTGATTCGCGGAGCATCAAATGAAGACCTCCATGATCATTGCAGATTTCGGCAGAGTTGAGTTCCACTCAAAACCACACACGTACTCACTCAGTATCATCAGCCAAGGCAAACAGTCATTGAGACACTATTTTTCATGTCAAACTTTTCCAACACATTCCCAAACGTTATGCAAATTACGAATCTGATCGTGCATCTGAATCTAAGCCAATAACCATATTTATCCCTAACAATACTGTTCACATGCTGAGCTCTGTTTGTAATTTTCATCTTTTTCCTTCTCTAAAGTGCTCAGCACACAGACAGAATGTGGAGTTGAAACGAAAGAGATAAATAAATAGATGATCTTTCTGATCATATCACCATCATTGGTTTATAACGTGCAATATGAAAATAATCAATAACATTCGTTTCTAAGGACTCATGACAGTTTGAGAATACTTATAAGGATAATCCAACAAACAAACTCATATTATTTATAGATATCGTTTTCCATTCCGTCACAATTATCTGTACAGCTTTCTTTGCAGATCATTTTCTTCTTTCGAGTTTTTACAGTACATTTTTTTCTCAATTAAAGTGAGTACAAAAAGAATCATGATGATGAGATGGGTTGAAGGTTCGTCGGACGAACGGACGCTCAATGGATTATAAGGCGGCTGTTACCGGGAGTAGGATATGATATGATTCCTTCCCTTTGAGTTGATAGTAAAAGGGACAGCAGAGGAGTAGCGGAGTGTGTATTGATAATCTTGAAAGAGATAAGAAAAAATGTTTCATCACGACTAGAAATTGATGGCTTCTGAAGATCTCACAAAGAGAGAAGAAAGGTAATAATAACTCAGCTCTCTTTCTCTGTAACCATATTTAAACGGAATACGCGTGAGAGATGCAAATATATGTATATACATTTACTCATGACTTCCTATGATATTCCGCTGACTGACGACGAGGTAGAATATATATTAGCTTTTGTAAAAAAAAATTGTGAGGAACATCAAGAGTTTCTTTTTGCGGCCGGCCACTATAGAAGGCTATCACATGGTGGATCGTAATAGCACTTGAATTCTACGAGAGTAGAGCTGCTCCTGCCGGCAGCACAATATTCCATTTTACTGGCATAAAATCTGAATAAGATATATATCATATCATCTTTGGTTTGCATATTAAATTTTCTACTTTACTTTCAACAGAATCGGAATGACAGAGAGACCTGACTCAAAAGTCGTTTCCCCTTCCGTTCTCTGAGCTTGTACATCATAATAATAATATCGAATCAGCAGAAGCGCAAACAGACATGCCCTTCGTCTTTTCAATAATAGAACTCTGCTCTCAGTCCAGAGTAGCTTGAGTGTGGCCTAGATTCTCGATTACTGAGATGACATGAGATGACGGCAGGTGAAATATTACGCTTGAAGATCAACTAGCAGCAGTAGGTACACACGCAGTTTCCTTACAACTGGGGGTTTCTCTGTTGGCCAGTGTCTTACAGTACGCGCTGCACAGTGTAATCATTCAGTCAAATCAACAAAATATGGTTTCCTCAAGAGAGGTACAGAGAAGCTCTGCTGACTCAAAGTCTGAATGAAGGAACAAGGTTTTGAAGCCGAAGATGTTCATTTCCTAATACTAGCCTGTGTGTATTCAACCATGGTTGTGGTGTGGTGTGGTATCTTCTATTTCTTCAAAAACTGACCCAACAAGACAATATTTTATGGCTTAAAGCAACATGAAAATTTGATATTCAACATTGTCATATTGCATGAGCGAAGGAAGAATACAGAGTCTTTTGAACGCCTAGAAGCAATAAAAAATCAAAAAGGAAACCGCGTAACCAAAGAAATGCCAAACCTTACAATATTATTATTATTATCATTATGATTATTAATACTGAGCAAAGAATCACATGCAATGCAGATTGCTCCAAGCGTTGACGATGTGCTCTTGTGCTAAGTATTACCGGCGACAATATTGTTATGATAATAACAATATTCACAGAAGAAAGACAGTCATTGCATCGAATTCCACTCCTGATTTCACCATTCTAACTTATGACGATTACCAAACTGTAAACTACTTTGCGAAAGAAAAAAAAACAATAATAACAACGCAGGAACAAAAAAAATCATCTCTCTCTAAACGTTTGAAAGGTTTGAATAAAAACATAGTCATTCACTCACAGAGAAAATCCATTTATCAACACAATATCCAAAAACCATAATAATGTGCTTTAAGGAATAAAATGTGACATGTGCACATAAATATCACCAAAATATAATAAAATAAACATAATACACATTCCAATCCAACAATCCTTTTCGGCGGCCGTCCATATGCTTTCAAAAAAGTTTCATTTGGGCTTCAATTCAAACATCACATCACTTCTTAACCAATATAATAATACTAGACCCAACCACGCAAAGCATTCAACCATGTAATGTATATTAACTTCGGTCAAGAAGGCAAAAAGGCACAGAGAGCAGTGAACGAAAAGAAAACATTTCCCAAACATAAAAAAGAAACAACTGTTGCTTATTGGGATTTCTCCTAATAAATTAAATATTTGAAACGTAGCGTGAAACATGTTTATTAAGGTGAACAGTAGTAGTCCAAAAAAATAGACAAAGAAGAAGCTGCCCACGCCTATCAAATCAAAGTATAATTCTTACTCTCCGCTCCTCGCCTCAGCTCTGGCTAGGCTAGGTTTCATAAGGCTCGTTGGAGTATTAAATAAAGTGAGGCGCATACATATAACTATAGTATGTATATGAGCAGTTTATTTTGGTGGGCTGTAGCCATTTATACTATTACTGTATCACAACAACAAATAATAATACGGTGTTAACAGATAAATTAATGCGTTTGAGGATTACCTTTAGAGTCAGAGCTATCATTAGTTTCGTACAATAAAATAAAATAATATGGTTGTAAATTGTAAGAAGTGAAAGAAGAAACTCTGCATTGTGATTGTAACTTGCTCGTTATTCTAATTATAGGCATCATCATCATCACCATTTAGCTTTGTTTTGCTTAATGTGGTGGTGTTAAATGTACAAAATGGAAATTTAAACATGTTATAGGTATCACCCAATAAAATAATTCAGGTCTGACAACGTAACCTCAACCTGGGAAGAAAATTCTCATACATTTCAGATACTAATTGAGAGCATACACATAAAAAACTGCATAATATACAAATCTGCACAATACATAACTCGAATCTTCACTTTTCCAACACAAATCAGAATGACTAAAGTCTGTAGTGCTACATCTTTTCCTACAGAGATTCCGTACGCTGATTGTTGATGCGTTAGTTTCCTACTGGTGTGCAAACAAACTAACAAACAATGCGAAACAAAAAATTCTTAACAAGTGCAAACCGTAAGTGTAATATCCTGTATCCTTAAGTTGCGGAAAACCAATTGAGAGGTTAATTTCAATTCAGTCCGTAGTTCTGTAGCTTGAGTACACGAAAGGAAGGGTTAAGAGTTCAGCAGTTCATTACTTTTTATGGATGAATCATCAGTTCCCTGCTACATACACGAAATTGTGTACTTATTGTTGCACTTTAGTGAATTATTAAGTGATCGCTAACACACATGGGCAGTCATATATTGATAATGAAGCACATTTTAATTGTTTACATGTAAACATGTTGAGTTATGAGTTGATAAGAGAAATAGATTTGATGAACTCCCAAATACAATCAAAGCTAGGAAAGGCCCAAGAGGAAACTAATGTGTTTGATAGCAAATAGATCAACTTTTGTAACTTTTTATCAGTTAATAATAATGTTGTGCTAATGTTTATTAAGAATTAGAGGAAAACACAAAATCATGTTTCTTGAGGACGGTCAGCCTTGATGATTTTAGGCGAGTAGTAATGCAATATATAATAATAAGTGACCTGAAATTTTAAATCCATAGCGTAACGACCAAGTCATGACTACGAGAGAGGTTGACTAGACTCAGAATCCACTGCCTTTTTTATTATTATAATACAATCATTAGTCTAGAATCCTTTACCTTTCGACTATATTCAAAGACTGAAATGTACAAGGTAAAATTGATGAGATGGCAATGTTTGCTATATTACTGGTTATATTATTTGTGCAAAGCTTTTTTGCAGACCCTTCTCACTGCCTCCGGTTTCAACATTGATCAATTCACATTAGGGGCTCAGCCAAAAGAAGCTTAAGTCAATGCAACGACAACATCAAACCATGTTTCTTAATACTCAATATTACCTAAACAAGTCAGCTAAAATGGAAGATGAAGGAAAGACTTGAAAGAAAAATGTGGACACCTTCAACTTAAATGCAGGAAAAAAATGATGGTCTCTCCTCAACTCGTAGATTCTCAGGAATTGACTCATATATTACCATCGGCACATATACATCATGGCTAAAAGCTGCTTTAGATGTGCTTTAATGAAAGAAAAAGAAATCAGGTTAATAAATTTTATTGTCTGTACATACACGGAGCTACAGCTTAGGCGTTATCAAAATGTAACGTAAAGCAATTGAGAGCGCATAAAAACAGATCTAATAGACAAGTTGCAATATATTATGTTTCAGTTGCAAGAAACCATTTGCAAAGGTATATGCAAGCCTTTCATGTAGATAACTTGGTTATTAAATACCACATAATATTTAGACTCGGCGAATTGGATGCTGTATGAATTCTGTTGTATTTAGGTAGTTAGCATTTTTGCAATTTGCTTCCACTATCATTATGAATGTGCATGCGATCAGTGGGAATTATTAATTAATTTCAAAATGTAGAGATGCTTTGCTAAAAATTATTAATAAAATTATGGTGCGCTTATCATCCATAAAGTAATGGAAACGCTTAGTCTATATCTAGATGGAGTATTGACCCTAATTAGGAATATTGTAAAAATGAAGAATTATGAAGCAGAAAATGGGCTTTGAAACAGCAGCTATATCTGCTATGCATACTTTTCAAATAAATAAATGCAAAACTAAAGCAAGGCGTCGAAAACGCAATCATTTTTAGCGAAACTACTTAGGCTCCATTTAGAAAGGTGTTTAGTACATAATTGGTAGAAGCGATAAGGAATCATCATTTGAAAAAGTCACCTAAGAACAAAATGGCCAGCTCATTGTTACAATGTTGAACACAAGGGGAATAAAAAATCGCAGAGAGCTCATTGCTGTCAACTTTTCAATTTGCAGTTTTTTGTTGATAAATGATAAATCTCCCATCACTACACTTTAGACATGTGCTTGTGTACGTTTCTACTGAAAAAAAAACCTAAGAAAAACAAAAATCACCTGAAGAATATTATAGAATAAACAACTGTACCACATCCACATCCTATTCCTGTCATTAGTTTTCTTCTGCAAAAAATATTCTCATTATTACTTTACTTTCTAGGGAACACTGTTTGTCCGCCATATGTATACGACGACAAAATTTGCTATCACCTGCATCTCCTGAGAATGAGATGCTTGAAACATCTTCATCTACAATTTCAATCTCTTTTCACATTCCATCAGCCTGCTGATTTTTTAAATGAGCATTCCATATTACTGATGTAACTCATCTAGCCATTTTTGTGCTCGGTAAAATCATCACATCACAATTCGAATATTTTGCTTTCTTTTTTTTTCTTTTTGAAAACGATCCCATTATTCCATCGTTATGACTTGTTTGGTTTCAACGGGAAGCACAATATGAATGAATAACAAAAGATTTCAATTGCCAACCAAATAAGATGTCATATGCAGAAGTTTGGTGATTCTTCGAAATATTTATGCTTAACTGATATGTATTCTTCTACATTCCATTCATTTCTTTAGAGAAATTTCA
>JAQGAP010002894.1:0-13769 GCA_034697805.1 Orchesella bifasciata | reverse complement strand
ATATCATGCAACGAGGACGTGGTTCTTGCATAAAATGCACTTTGAGAATTGATTTCGTAGCATTCCCTTTCTTCTCGCCTCGTTTCCGTTTGAGACTCATTCTTTGCTGAATGTCAGTCTTATCATTTATTCGTGTCATGTAATTATTTAGTTGGAACAAGTAGAATGGTTTCTCTATCTCAAAAAGTTGAGCTTTGTTCGCATTGTATTCTCCAGAATAAAATTGATATCTACTCATATATTCCCTTGCTTTTCATGCACGTTTGCAGCTGTGCAGCTTCGTAAACTGCAGTGTCTCGCTCCATACTACTCAGTGCTGAGCAGTTAGAAGCTCGCAGCTTTGCTTCCAACCGAAGTTGGGGTTGGAGTGCAACAATGTATGCAGCTATATACCTTCATAGGTACATTCTTTGAATATGAATGTATTGCAAATATTGGTGAGTGAGCAAACGCTCAACGGCTCTCCTGCTTCTGATGTTGGTGATGAGTTAGAATAATGTATATGCTGTGTTTCGTGTGTGCATGTGTGAACTGCAGCTTTGGTTTTGGCTTTGAGAATGTATGCGAACATGTGAGGAATGATATGATGTCGAAGCCTTTAGCTACCTATATCCCTAATAAATAGAGCTAGTTTTCGACGGACCAGTTCCCAGTCCCTGCTTGACAGGACAGTTAGACACAGATAGAAAATATTGAGAAAAACTTCGACTCATTTCCAGCGAAACTCAGAGAGGAAGTGGGTAAAGTAGCAGTTTTTTCTGGGACTTACAGTGTAGGGGAAAATTAACAGTTTTTTTGAGAGGCGACACATTTTTAAGGGGAAAAGTGGATGAGGTCAGTTTGGTGGGATCATGATGAACCGTTCATCCTCACCTATTTCAGCGCTTTTCACTCCTCTTTAGCCCAGAGTACCAGCATGCTGAGCACAGACTCTACTTCAGCTCAAAATACTTGTTCTAGGTGAAATTCATATTTATTCAAAAATTAATCAATCAAGGAATTTATTTTCTAGCCTTTTCCCGTGTGACTTTATTCGTATGTAAGAGTGGCAGTGCTTTTAACTCAACGTCTGCTGTGTCTCTTTCCGCTTTTATAGGTCCAAAGTGCATAATTATATTTTAATTGCGAAAATCCTCCTTTTCTTTTGGCAGCAGATGGGCTTTCCGTGTTTTTCCCTTGCAAAATATTTTTTTACCTTGTGTAATTTGCATGAGCTGTTTTTACTTCTGTAGAAAAAAAATCGTACAATTTTCTTTCTCATTTTCTACGTCTCACCATGGCTTGTAGTTTGTAGGACGTTGATCTCCCATATATGCTTTTCAACTCGAGGAGAAGAGATCGGATCAGTTTCCCATTCTTTTCTTCCCTTCTTACTCTATCAAACTCCGAGAGAGAATCTCCATGAGAATGAGAGTGGCTAATGTTCAATTCTTCTCTTTCGTTGTTTGCATTTTCTTCCCATTGTCATTCATCTCGGAAATGATTGGGTTTGTGGTTTGAATGAAATCATTTGTTGATCCCCTGTCAATAATTGAAGACGTGAGGATCATGTTGGAAGCCGCTGCAGCCAAGCACGCTTTGGGATTTGACCCATTTTCCGGTGTAGAATTTCAATAAGAATGATCATCAGTTTCTTTGGTAGCGAGCATAAAAAAAAACATGCAAATGTGTTGAATTTGGTTTTCTGTTTGCTCATTTTGCACCACCATTTCGTCAGTCTCCCGAGGGGTTGAGATGACACTTTGGTGGTTTTCTGGCTGCTCAATTTCACGCTCATTTCGGCTGATTGCTTTCGCAGGGTTGAGATTAGCATGCATTCCAGAGCTCATATTTATTTTTGCTCGTGTTCCCCAGAAGGGAGCTGTTTATGCGGGTTTGCATCAAGTTTTCTCACTCTCGCTAATTAGAAATTGGATGTTCTAGTCATGTCATATCAATTATTGGATTGTCGGGCTTCTCAAACTCAGCGGGTAGTTTGCTCCTGTCTAATCCCTACTAAGACCCTCCTTCAAATTTAAATTCAATAAAATTGTAGAAAACAGTTAGCATTTTTGGGGAGCTCTAGCAGAAGGACAAAATATTTTAGCTCTTTGCTTATCTACAGATTTTACGAGGGGCGCAATTAAATTGTAAAGCCGTAGGTAAGGTAACGACGCATTGTTCTCGGGCGGCTCACTTGTGGAGCGACTTCAATATTCCCAGACGTGTAGGTTCACAAGTTGTAAAGGTGAAAAGTAATAAAAGGCGAGTGCAAATGCAAATGTTGCAGTTAGCTATTAAAACAAACGTACAAAAAGTGGTTTTGTTTGGATCTCAATCCCCCTTATGGCTTTTGCACAGCACGTCATCACCACTCGTCATGCATGCCAACAACTTGTAACACGATTGGGGATAACAGCGTACCAGCAATAATAAAATGCAAGACATAATATTTCTGGTAGAATTAGTAGCGCTGCACTTGCTGCAGATGGAGGATAAACGAGCATTTTTATACTCCAGGTGGTTTGGGTTGTTGGAGAGGAACATGACAAGATTTTCCAGATAAATCTTTCCTCCTCCTTCATAGTATTATTGCATGGCCTTGGCAGTGAATTTGCAAGCTATTTTATGCCATTATGCTACTGGAATTGGGTACAAAAAAATGTGGCTATTCTTCATCGTGTAAATAAATGGGTGTGGGTTTCATTCTTGCTTTGTTCCCTGGGTAAATGCGTTGTTTGTTATACTCACAGAATGTTTATGTGGGAATGAATGATAATTTTGCGATAGATAAAAGGAATTTGATGGTGCGGTAGGTACTGGCCAATAATGCACACACTTTATCCTCGAGCCGCAAGCAACGCAACAAGATTTGCCGAGTCAGGGACATTTCTCGACACGTTTCGAGGTTAGCTTGAGTATATGCTCTTATTTTCCTTGTGCCAATAATAGCAGAGCTCTTTCATTGCAGATAGATAGATATATAGTGTGCCTACTTGCATAAAACAACTGGAACCCAAGTACCGACTCCAGGCAGGAACTCCTGAGCTTAATAATGTGTGTCAAAACTTGCGGCAGCGCGTGCTTCTCCTCCCTTCCGACTTTTCACGTCAGACTTTGAGCTGCCTTTCTTTTGTTGACATTCCTCGGGGATCAAATGACATAATCTCATTCTATCTCTGAAGTCATAACCAAGTTAAAATTATCTACTTAACATCCAGAGTTGAGTATTCCAGTTGGAGAGATTGTAAATAATAACGCAGTGCTCATTTGTTCCCTTTTTCCTTGGGGATTTTGTTACAACTCCAGTCAAACCATAACCACATACTTTAGGGAGGTGAAATACAGAGATTATCATGTTATTATGACAATTCGATGTTGCTAATTATAGCAGGAAAACCAAGTAGAAGTCATGGTGATAATAAAAATTTTATGTGGAGAGCAAGGAAGGACATTATCATGTGTGGCTAATTCAACTATTTTTATCACTGGCTCCTCACCTATTCCACTTGCATTTCGTCAAAGAACCTTCATACTTTCGTGAATGAGAGGGGAATAAAAATACAGTCTTTGATTCGATTCGGTTGAGTAGTCATGCTCATGCATTTTATTTGAGGAAGAAAAAAATAGGTAAACAAACACGTGTAGACAAATTATCTTGAGGTTTCACCCACGCTCTGTTTCTCATAAAGGTTGATACACTCCAACTGCAGTTTAAGATTGAGTTGACCAAAACTTACGATCGTTAGTAATTAACGCCAATTTTCAGTGTCAGCAATTCACCATCACATATTAACCATATTTTGAGAGCGGAGTGCAAACTGCACAAATTCAATGTCACTGTAGTTTTTTTTCTGAGAGAGATAAAGCTGTCTCAATGGCAGTTTTCTGTTCCTTTTCGTTTTTGTCGTTTTTTTGAGTTGACGTTGACCATACGCCAGAGCAAATCTTGTGCATGCTCCTCCATCTTCAGATTCATTTAGGTAGTTGCTCATGTACCTAAGAAAGAAGGTACGTAGATAGACGTTGTGTTTAAGTAGGTATAATTCTTTTTTATGCAAAGGAGCAGCTACCATCTGCCGACCCATCACCAAAACCACCAACACACTCGCCTAATATACAAGTCATTCTGTTTTTTGATGAATATGAGGAATTAATGCTGATTGTAATGATTTCTTTGACTGATTTTCATTTGTTTGTTGGATTTTTCAGTGCAAACATCATCAAAAAGAATGACTTTCTGCAAGGCGGTCTCAAGATGGGCAACAGCAGCAGCTCCTCTGTCAAAAAGGATCCGCATCCCTCCACTTCCACAGCGGCTCTCAAGTCGGATGCGAAGAAGGGTGCTCGTAGTTTTAGTGGGGGTGCCACAAGTGTTCAGCCTTCCAATTCTTCGTCGTCACCGAGCACGAGGCGAAAACGTGTGATAATTACAGAGCCCCTCTCTCCCCCTTCGACGCGGAGTTGTAGCGTCCTCCACAAAAAGGCTGAGCAGGAGCTGAGCTTCAACTTCTTCCAAGGCGGGGTAAACTGTGGCTGTTTCTTCTCCAAAAAAGAAAGAGATTCCTTCAACATCTCCAGCAACAAATGTATCCCTTGTCGAATCACAATCATCTTCAACCAAAAAGATGGGAAAGAAGTCAAAGAAAAAGAGGAGGACTCCCTCACCAAATATCCGGGTGGAATCCGTCGTCTCAATGGCGAGCGGAAAGAAGAGCGCTGCGAAGAAAACTTTGGAGGTGGCTAACCAGAAGAGAAAGAGAAAAAGAAGGAAAAGGAGAGAAAAGAGCCAACACTTGTTCTCAATGAGAATCGAAGACCAACCCTCGCCTGACGGTTCGATTCCTTCACGAGCAACTCAGCCAGTTCCCGGCTACTTCTAATGATGAAACCTGATGATGAGTTTGATGTGGATCGTAAGTTTTTTTCTTTTTTTCTAATTTTTTAATAAAAATAGAAATTTATTGAGTTTTTGTTGTGAATTTACGGGAGAGGAAGGTGTTCAAGAGCTTCCCATTGTGTTGTGGACGTACAGCATACCCGGAGACATTAAACCGGAGGAGAAACTCCAAGAGTTTCAGCTGGAGCCAGATGACGATTTCAAGTTGGTGAGCAGTCCGCAACCGATCCATCTATTTCGCACTCAACCACTGTGATCCTGATTCATGCTGAGCCCGTTGAGAAATCAGATGTAGCTGTTCCTAGCCTTGTTACTTCTGATAATCAACCGGAAGAAAGTAGCAAGCCGGAAGCTGGTATGAAAAATACATAAAATAACATTTTTCTCTTGAAAATTCAAGTTTTTAAATGGTTTTTTACTCTTTTTCCCCTTCAAAATTCGAAATTGAAGGTGCTGAAACTGAAACGATGGCGAATGAGGAGAAAGTTATCCTCCATGACACGCAAGTACCTAAACGCAAGTCTCCTCCGATGGTGCCCAAAGAGCAGCTTCCTGTAGCTCTTCCCAGCGGTGTGGAATAGTTTTGAAGCCCCGCAACAAATAGTAATTCCACCGCTAAACTTAGTTACGAGCCATCCCTCCTTTATTTCGTCCGCCCCGACGGTTCCCCCGCGGCGGCGTCCGAGTGCGAAGAATGCTAATGAGGTGCAGTAACTACTCCAAACCAACAGTTAGCACCGGGGGCTCCCCAAGTCAGCTCCTGACGCCGTGCAGGGTCACCTACACTAGGGGCACGAATGAGGAGCTGAGTGAGATGTTACAGTATCAAATTCATCCGCATGAGAGCCACCACCACAACCCCCTCCGCAGCCGCAGCAACAATAGGTGCTAATTCATCTGTGCAAAATTCGACAGCACGACGACTGCTGAAGGAACGGTCGCGCATACTGTTCAGCATCACCACCCAAGTTATGAGCACCAGTAAGTACTCGATGAGCACGACGCAGAGTGCTTCCACCGCCAAGATAATGATGAGTAATCATCACCAACATCAGTTGGAGCATCACCGACATTTCCACCAACAGAAGCAAGTTCACCAGGTTTCCTATTCCTCCCAATCAACCCAACTCTATCATCAGCAGTATCAGAGCAGTCATGTTAATGAAGAGCTTTCGCTGCCGGAAGAGCAAGGGACGAAATGGGAACATTTACATCGGCGTCATACAGCCATATTGAGTGGATGAACCTGAGGTGGATCTCAGCGACGAGAAACGGAAGGAGGTGGTCAGCTTCGCGAAAACCATGTGGGACCAGAGGATTATGGAACTTCAGCAGGCGGTGAGAATTTTAGTTCCCTACTTAATATTATTATTTGGTGTTTTAAGTAGCTTTTAAAGTTTTGTTTGAACATTCTAGGCCACAACTGGAGGAGATGATTGAGGAGCAGAGTCGTCCACAGCCTTATTTTTCAAGTATCATGGTTCCTGGTGTTGTTTTAAAAGTGATAATTGTCTAATAATTTTGAGGTGATAGTTTGTGTTGTAAAAATAAAATAACTTTTTGTTACTCGTTTCTTGAAAAACAATTTGTTTTGTTATATTTTATTGATAAAATAATTTGGGCTTGTGATATAGTCAAATCAATCAGTCATAATGATAGCCCATGTAAGAAGTGGAAGCTCCGTTTCAGGTTGTCTGTCAATTTGAGTGGTTGTCATGCCTTCTGACAACAAAGTTGGGAACTACAGGTAAAAAGAAGAAGCCGGCATTATAGCTTCCATTTTGAGCATGAGAGGAGGAGAGACAAGCATGAAAAGGTATGGAAGGACGCAGAGCTTTTGGAGATAATTTGAATATTTAGGCAGGGCTACATTTGCATATTCCGCCTTTTCGCATACGGCTTCACATCTAGCTACTTCTTGTGAGGGAATCAGGTGACTTGCTGTGTTGACTTGCTGCTATCTCATATGAACACAGTTTATACCTTGTAGGAGTAGAGTAGTCACAACCTTTTTCAGCGTCTTCACTCTTCCTTTTCTCTGAGCAATTTGCTCATTCACTTCACTTTTAGTTGAACAATTTTAATCAGTTATTAAAATAATTCAGGTAATATTTGTTACTAAAATGTTTTGATGGATATTGGGATTTGTGAAGTAATTTTGGTGGTTTGGTGTAACGACGGAAGGAAGGGAGAGTGTTGCTGTTCTTTTGTGTTTTGTATGTTGCCCAAAGTTGAAAGGTTATCAATCATTAATTTCAATCTCATCATAATCCTCAATCAGGTTTGCTCAATCGGACAAATTTAAGTTGTTCATGTTCGTTTTAAAGAGCCCACTCAACTTTTCATCAAGCAAACGTCCACTCCAGTTTTTTTCGAGGTGGGAAGAATTTTCTAATAATTATCGGCAGTTTTTAATATTTAATTACAATTAGGATGGATGATGGAAACCGAGCTAGCCAGTTGTTTGACAGAACGTTGTGGTGTGGAGGACAATCAAGTGCTTTTTAAATTATAATAATAATTAACGAAATTCAAGTGCTACTAGTAAAGAATTAATTAATTAGTTAGTTAGTTACCAAGCCAACCCCAGTCGTTCTAAGAGAAAGACGAGACGCACAAACAGTGAGAAATAATTAGATAATTAGAAGATAGTTGAGAGGTAGAGGAAACTAAATGATGGAAGCAGTGGTGGCCCTTGTTCCTCCATCAAATAACACAACGAATTTGCAAGGAGCAAGTGATCTACCCTTGAAAAAGGTGACGGTGGAGAGTGGCAAGTCGTCCCCTTCCAGGAGCAGCAATGGGACGCCTACGGTAAGTAGTAGTGGGGTTTGGAGGGGAAGAATATGATAAAGGTTAGATGATGATGATTGAGAGAGGTTTTTTTTGGTTTTTTTTATTAAAGATTGAGCTGACCTCGAACTCGACCTCAAAAGCCAGTAATCCTCCGTCGTAAGGGGTTGTTAGCAGTAGCAGTTCGAATCCCGTTTTTGTGGTCGCCAATAGCAACAGCAGCAGTTCAGTGGGGAACGGGAGTGGTGACCTTTTCTTCGACGGGGACGGTGGTGGTCGAGTCACGAGCAATAATATTTCTGAGATGCCTTCCTATTCTCATTACGAGCCAGTCACAACTAGCACCTCGGTGTGTGCGTCTACGATCGATGATGAGGAGGATGATGGAGAAGGAGGGAAGGAGGTGAATGGAAGTAGTCAGCTTTCTTCTACCACGACAGCAGCTCGTCTCTCTCATCCTCGCCAGTCGACCCTCACGAGGAGTCACGCAATAACGCTGGATGAAGACTCGGACAGCCCTAGTCCCGGAGGGGAGGGAGGAGGGAAGCTGCCTCAGCAGGAGGAACAGGAGCTGATTCACTTTATCATTGACACGTGCAATAAAAGCGCTAAAGACAAGAACTTTGTGCCGCGGATTGAGGCGGATTTGGTGCAGTTCGTTACAGATGAAACGTGAGGAGAATAAATAAAGTTTTTAAATATTGAAAAGTTATTTTTATTTAAGAGTTTAAACTGAGTTTTTTTCTTGTTACTAACTCTGCCCTTTCCGCAAATGACCTCATATCAACGAATGCTGGTCCACCAGATCGCGACCCTCTTCGATCTCGACCATAACGTGGACACGTCCTCCGGTGCGAACTTCGTCGTACTCAGCAAGGATCCCAGTGGGCGGGGACACGGGGGCGGAGCCCGCCCATTCGCTTCAAAGAACTCCCGACACGGTGGAGCCGGGGGCTTCACCAGCAACACATACTCCAACCGCCTCCGTTTCCGCTGTGAGTAGTAGTAGAAGAAGCCGGGTTTTGACCACTTCTTCCTCCACAAATTCATCCTCTTCTTCAGTCTCATTGAGAGCGGGGGGTCGAGGTCTCTCCCAATCATGTTTTAGATTTTGAGGATGATGACGATGATAACAATACAAACAACTTGAAGATGAAGAAGAAGATGAGAATGAAGATGAGCCAGGCATTTCCACAATGTACCAGAGTCACGGCTCTCCTCTCAAAGCCAGTTTGTTGGATTACGTCCTCAGTGAAGTGGCAAATAACGCCATGAATGAGGTCTCCTCCGCGATGGACAGTCAGCCGGCTCCTCTGCGCCGGAGAAAATACGCATTCAACCCCGAGGAGCCCGACGTGCCACCCCATTTGAGTGAGTATTATGAGCGGGATGTGATCGCAGTGTTAAACCGGTGTGACCCGGGTTGGGGTCGTTGTTACAGTGTGGTTATCCGCCCCAATAAGCTCCAGAACAAGTGGCAATTAAGGCAGCAGCCTTAGCCCAAGCAACGCAGGCCCAGAATGATGATGAGACTTTTTGGAATTATTATAATTACAAGAGCGACTACCTGACTTTTGGTGTTGAGAATAATCTCAGTTTAATAATGAGAATAGTGCTAGTTTTCATCATCAAAATCATCATCAGTATCACAGCGAGCCGAGTTCACCTTGGCAACGGCTGGGGAAAATGCGGCCCCTTGGTCAAACTTTTTTTGGGATGGAGAGTGCAAGCTACTTTCCCAATCAGAGGACGAGATATAATAGTGAGGGAAGGAATACGAATGCTAGTGATCTCGACAATTGTGGAGAAGGGGGGGAGTTAAAATGGAAGATGAAGAAGTATTCACTTTTGATGTAAGCTAAAAATCAATTTGGGTATAAAAATATGAAGGTAGCGAGCAAAATACATGAAAAACGGCACTGCGGCTAGGGAATGCAGCTTGTGTCATGTTCCCTTTTGGGTGCTCTCATTTTTTGCTGAATTTGGAAGCCGGAGAGTCCAATCGCTTTCTTTTTCTGGAATAGCAAGAGAAACCATTACGTTCTAAACTTTTTTCTAGGGAGTTTTCCAAGTACATAGTCCCATTTCTTATCAACTTTTTTGAGTGAAATATATCCACATAAAGTTTTTTTTTCTGATACGATGAGAACTGCTTTGCGACAGGATCGATCTATGCACCATGATTTTATTTTTTATATGAAAAAATAGGGTAGAATTCATAGAGTATAGAGTAGAATTCATCCAAAGGGGATTAGAATGTTCCTGATTGGAAAAGTTGTCCGAATCATCATATTTTTAGGCAGATTGAGATTAGAAAAAAGTGTAATTTTCCTCAAAAAGTTGAGAATTTGCTAGATTTTCTCTTTCCTTTTAATAATTTTGATTTATTCCAACTCAACAACTCACTTTATAAAATTGCACATTTATTGTGTAGCACTTTGTGTATAAAAAATTATTCCAAGGTTGCGCATGTTTCATTTGGATTAATTGTGCGTATGCTCAAGTGCGTGAACAAAAGTGGTTGATGTTCGATGTGAAGTGAAGGAGAGAAAGGGACGAATGATACATGATATGAGCTGAGCTCAAGTGATTCAAGTTGTTTATGATATTATGGACGAGAAGAGAGAGCCACACCTTTAGCAAAATAAATTTAAATACAACGGAACAAAAACTCTAACGACAACACTTTTTAATGGCTTGTGTTGCTTTGAAAACCCAGAAAAACTCACAATTAGGTAGGTTTCGACCGTTCAAATTAAATGATTTCTTAGAGAAAAACTTGGAACAAAATCTTAATCGTTGCGTTCAAGGATGATGGCATTCCTATCATCATAATTGATAAGAAGGTTTCCCAAAGTTGCTACTCGTTTCTGGTTCCTTATCATCATCATTAGGTACTAACACGAACAGGATTATTTCTGGGTGAGGTGAGAGGGCCATGAATTATTTCATTTTTATTCAAATATTGTCGTTACACCTTTAATTGATTTGTGTGTAGTTTAGTACCTCTCTGTTGGCAGATTTTCAAAGAAGAGGAGATTTTAGGTTATTTTTTTCTCAATTGCCAAACACAGCCATAAACCGACATTTGTTCATAACATTTTAAAACAAAGCAATGACAATTTTCCCAACTTTTTATTGAGCAATATGCCTCAAACCTAAATCATCTTGCACAACACTCTCCCAATTGTTTCACAAAGTGACTCTTCTTGTTCTCCTTCTGAGCCTCGTGTGCCACCAAATCACCATATTTTTTATTGACGATGACAAGTCAAACTGGTCGGTTCTTTGCGTACATTATTTTTGTAACAAACTTCAAGATGAGTAGCAAGATAGGCGAGTGCCATGCTAGGGAGTCTTCCGCTGATTTATGATAATGAAGTAGAAAATAATGAGAGCTTTTTTACATCGTTACAATTTTTTTATTGTTGACCTTGGCAGCTTCGAAATTTCAAATTGAATCGATTGCCTTCATGACTAATCAGCTTCATAATTGCTTAGGTTTCTTTTTGACAGAATGAAAGTCAATCGGAATATTTTTAACTTGAAAAAATCACACAGGTTTTGAACACGAGCTGCTTTGGTAATTACAGAATTACGGAATGCATGTCCTCCAATAAAAAGAAGCTGAGATATTTGTTGGTATTAAAGCATGACAAGATGATTAATAATTAATGAGGAAAGAAGGAAAAGTTATGCTGAAGCTGTCCCATTCAAAAGAGTTGCAGCTTGAGCGCTAATTTTTCACCTCATCATAAAAATATCAGCCTTGTAAGAAGCAGGCTAATATCGTTTGTCTTGTTGGAGGTCAGAGGCCGAGCTCTTGCTCTGGTGCTCTTTTTAAATCGGAAATAGGTATGCTCCAGCTCCACGCTTTCTCCATCTAATATTATTCCAA
Organism: Orchesella bifasciata; assembly: GCA_034697805.1. NCBI lineage: Eukaryota > Metazoa > Arthropoda > Collembola > Entomobryomorpha > Orchesellidae > Orchesella > Orchesella bifasciata. The sequence continues at coordinate 2,199 of JAQGAP010002894.1, read as the reverse complement.
CCATTATGATTGATGATGAAGCAATTGTTTGGCTACACGAGCCGAGAGGACGATGACGTTTTGAACTTATTATTCTTCTCCGGCTACAAAAGAAGGAAGGAGATAATGAAACAAGCTTTTCTGTTCTATTTCCATCACCAATTTCCAGTCAGTTCCAGTTAACATGCTTGTGTTTCTTTTGGAAACGCTCTAATCTTCTTGCACATTCGTACTTTCGATTTTTGAGAAAGGTAAACGCCGTTCTTTGTGAGATAACAAACATTTCAACCTTGTTTTTCATGTTAATATTGCTATGGGGCCTTCGCTGATGTGCAGTTTGCCGTTGAGCTTGCTCCTCTTTGTGTTTTTTACGTGTTCACGTCGTGATTCATGAAGGATTCACTGCAAGCTGTACCATCATAACGTAATCCCCAATCACAATCAGTATGATTGACTGACTGTTTATTTTGACAAAATGTGTTTACACAAGAGAAACAGAGTAAACAGTTGGGTTATGTTTGAAAAGAGAGAAAAAGGAAGGGCACATCAACGCTCATGCTTTTTGGGTGCTAAAAACACGAAAGGTCCATGAACTTTTTTGTTAAACATGAAGAAGGTAACCGTTACTGTTATGCGACGCTGTATTATTTCAAAATTTCTAAACAAATTGTGTAGCATTTAAGATGAAGTCGTGACAGGCTAATAATTATGTTGGGATGGACAAAAAAATATGACAAATTGCAATGAAAAATGAGTAGAAATGTGTAACATGTTGTTTGTGTTCGTGAAGAAGATTTTTGTGTCCTACTCTCTTTTAAATAATGATGATTTTTCTTGGGTTTTGTAGGCAGCAGCTCGCTACCGCTGTAACTACTTGATGGAGCTCCAAAAACGTGAGTTTTTGTACCAAGGGGGTGACCCAAATTGGCTCCGGGGGCTGGACTGTGCTCCCCCCAAGTTGACAGCGTTGTACAACATCAACAAGGCGATGGCACATCGGCCCTGGGTTCTCAAGAAGGAGGATCTTCAGCATCTCACAAAAAAGGCTGGATGGTCCTTATCTGAAGTAAGGAAACGTGTTCTAATCAAAACTATTTTTACTAAATAGAAAATGAAAAACAGGTCTAGGCTAGTAAAAAATCTGGTTGTTTGGCTGGACATCTGCCTACTGACCAGTTTGTTAAGAACAAAGGAATATAAATGTTTAGGCGCTTAAAAAACTAGTTATCAATAAAATTTCCTGACCTACGACATGTTCAGCTAAAAAAAACTGATTGGTTTTTATGGGGCAATGTGATTCTAAACCAATTAATTTCTATTTTTACTCAGGTGGTGCAAGCGGTGGTGAATCTCGCTCATTTTCACTCTCCCTCGTTTTTCATTCACGGCTGTGGGATCACGCCCGAAGTAGACTTTGACAATGGGTACACCTTCCCCGACCCGGCGAGCATGGGGGGTTTGGGTTCCCTCACGGGAGGTCCCAGCTCCTCTTCAAGCAGTGGAGTAACACCCGACAGCGGGAATAAATGCTCCTCCGGATCCGGAGGTCAAGTCTCTTTCGCCCTCGATCATCATATTTCAAATAACGCTGGAAATAATGGAGGTGGTGCAAATGGGAATGGAAACAAACAAACGAAATCAATCCTCAAAAAGACTGAAACCAATTTGTCCAGTTCAACGTCAGCAACGTCGTCTGCCAATAACAATAGTAATAGTAACAATAGTCCAGGTGGAATCAATGTACCTAATCATCCGTTTCATCATCTTAACAATCCCTTTAATCTCCATCATCATAATCATCATGGATATTTGAGTGCTAGCACCCCTTCCTCCCTCAATCCCTCCCCGTCTTCTTCTCTTCTCAAGAGCGATGCGCTCCACAATTCAGTTTGCGGGGGTGGTCTCATCATGGGTGGCTCTCCACCAAGAGGAATGGGAAATGCTAAGGGAGCTGCTAGCGTCAGTGAAGTAGAGATTATCATGGCTACTATGAAAAACCTATCGGAAACCAGCCCAATCGAAGAGTAAGCTGAAGCCAAGCCACTTTCAATTATTCAGTGTGAAATTATATTAGAATTAGGGATTAATTTTGTTTTTTTCTTTAATTTTTAGTCCCGAAGAGAGGAAGAAGAGGTTTGAAACTGTGGCCAGTTCTGATGACAGTCAAGAGAAGGAGAACCGACTGAACTTGTTGGCCGGCCAGGGGCTCTCCACCCTTCC
>JAQGAP010002893.1:0-13770 GCA_034697805.1 Orchesella bifasciata | reverse complement strand
CTTTCAACTCGAATATTTTTGTATGGAATATCGCTACACATGCTAAAAATGAATTATGATAAAATGACAATTAAATTTTAGCTAATGAACATAAAAAATAATAGTGTAATTCAAGGAAAACGGACTACAAAACATGCATTTTGCCTGTCACAAGGAAACTTTCAGCAATTATTATTGTCATGAAGTATTTCATAAGTAAAACTATCATAGAAAATTGTTTGAGTGCACACGAACAATGCAAATAATTGGTCTTCAATTAAAATCATTACCTTCTTTATCCAGAAACGAGCAATTTTGCATAAAAACTATGTAAAAATGATGATGATGATTTTGTCTGCAATCCATCCTATTTAAATCTGCTCACCTATTTTTTGTAAGTCGCCCCAAATGCCGAGGCGGTTGGAATAGCCGATTACAAACACTCACTTTTCCCTTGTTTTTATTATTCACGTGCTTTTAATACATTTCAATAATTCTCTAGATTCATTTTCTTACAGGAAAATAATTAAATTAGAATTGAATTCACAATGAATTCAAAAGTGGTGGTGGTGGAGGTGGTAAATATTTGGTGAAAAGTTGGATTACGGATTGAAGTTTCCTCATTCCAAAAATGCTCTCCAACTTGACGGAAAAGAGAAGTTTTTGAGTTAATTTTGATTAAAAGAGTTAATTAATTAAGACAGTTATGAACGGCGACCTGAATGCGGAGGCGGCTCGTCTCCGGGAGCGGAAGTTGCGATTTTTATATGGTAAAGTACCACCTACCCTTCAATTATCATGTTTTTGTTGATAATTTGTATTTTTACTGCTAAAGTATTGAGTTACTAATTAATTTATCTGTTTTTAACTTGCAGAGTTGGTGGACAGTGAAAATAACAAGAAGTGTTGAATCCCTACTGGTTGTATCCCGAACTCAGAGGATTCCTTGAAAATGATACTTAACTATACTTTCAAATATCTAGAAAATATGCTAAATAAATGTACCACTACGCATTGGCTTTATGTGGATTTAATTAGGTAATTTATTGAACGACTATCTGATTCAAATCGAACAATTAAAACAATTAAGAAATTAAAATGACAGTCTTTCAGCCAAGGGACTTGCCACCAACCGCTCAGCGAGGCTCTAGAAGGAGAAGTGATTGACTTACACACAAAATACAGCTATAGAGAACGGACAAACAAGGCATGACTATCTTTCAAGCATACCAGACTACTTACACTCTATGACTAACTCAAACCACATGTTATTGAATACATACACATTACTCACCGCTATCATCCAAGCTACAAAACCTTCACTGAAAATTATCTACTTCTGAAACCTGCGGTATACCATACGAGTTTTTAACATATATAGGTATAATCGACAATTCTCTACAACCTCCAATCTATAAGTTATCCAAAATATTGATCCCAATAATAGTTATTTACAAAACAAACGGTTAAAATGTAATATTGAATATACACATGAGGATATGAAAACTAGACACTACCATTCACTTTCTACAAGAAGGTTATCACCGAGGTGGATCGGCTTCTCAAAAAACAAACCAAACTTCACCTGTGCCAAGATCCTCAAGGCTTTGGCCCTTATCCGGATGCATAAGACGGTGGAGGCGAGGGAGATTCTCGACCTGGTTATCGAAGAGGTCCCCGTTGATGATGGGAGTATTCAGACGTTATCAATTTGCTATAAGGAGCTAGATGATCGTGAGTTTTCAATATTTTTTCTAACAAACCTTCAAAACAATCCTATTTTCACTAATCGTCGATAATTTCTGTTAAAAATAGACGTGACAATGAGTAAAGTCCTCGAAGCAGCGTCCAAAAAGCTTCCTTCGGAGGAACTGATGACCCACAGCTTCATGGCTCAATTTCGGGTAAGTTTATCACCCCAAAAACCAACTCTGAATGTTTTTTTCTTACTTTTTATTGATTTATTTTGGATTTACAGACGAACGAGTTCCAAAAGATGCAGCTAACGGGATTGAACCTTTATTCCTAAAAGTATAGTCTGCTCACTGTGGCGTCCTTCTGTAGTGACAACGATACTGAAGTTTCTAAATAATCACACCACAGTGAGCAATCTTTTTTATGAAAAATCGTTTTGACCGATTTTGGAAATATTGTTTATACGCTTAGTATTTTGAATATTCTGGTCAAAGCAAGAATGTAACCACGCAAAGTTTGGTGATGAAGTTACCAATTTGAGAGTTTTCTTGAGGCTGCAACTCAGATTTTGTTTTGGTTTGTAAAATTGTGTTTCTATTATGGTTCTCCATAACTTTCTGTACCATATATGTTTAGAAACTCTGGAGTTTCATTACGCATTGTCATTTTAAGCTGTTGCCTACATGGCTCGGTATGCAACCTCATCACATCCTTCCTGCTCTTCAAAATTCCAAAGGTACACATACTTAGTTGTTGAAAAGCAGTTATATAACACTTTCCCGGCTAATGTTACATTAAAATATTACAATTCTTCATGTTTAAGCTATTGTACGTACCATTTTGTAAAAATTTTGTTTATTTTTGTCCAGTGTGTTCCGCTAATTTTACAAAAATGGGAGCTAACCCTCCAAATGGCCACAAACATTTACAATTTGTTTGCATGAGCGGATGCACCAGACTTTTTTCAACGTATTAAACATGGTTTGGTATAATTTAATTGCTTCAACGAAGCCTCAGAGACATCCAAACATGACTTTATTTTAATTTGTCCATCAGTGTACGTATCAGCTCGACCGTTTTTGCGGCAGAATGGCAATTTTTGTTAAGGGGTATGTTGTAGCTGGACCGCAGAATTTTGACTGATAAGTTGTGACAACAAGCATCATCAAAAACGAAAATAGACTATAGATATTTAGATTATTACCTTTGTAGCATTAAAAAATCTTTGTTTTTATAGAATTGATCAAATAAATTGCGTTTTCTACCAATTTCAACCAAATACGGCATATTGTGGTAATGCAAGTTGACTATCTTCCTGGATTTCTGCCCAAGTTCTAAAGTCAAGCTACAAATTAGTAGATTAATTCATTCTCAGACAAATCGAGGATAATCATATTCAACTAGTCTAAATTGAGGATTAGGATATAGATCAATCAATTAAGAACAATTTAGAAGGAAAAGATCATGAGAAAAAACTTCTTGAAAGGACAGTGAGCGGTCATATTCTAACTCAAATATTACAATGTTAATATACTTCTCTATTCTACAAACAATGGGTGTTTGATTTAAATAACAACATGGAATTTTGACGATTTGGATTTTTGACGTTTTTCATAAACTTGCCGACTTCCCTTGTGAAACGAAATTCAAAAGACATTCTCAAAACATCAAAACAGATGAAAATCTTTGAAAACAATATATATTGTTGATTAGCTTATTTGTATGTGATTATTGTGTCATTGCAAATTTTGTCATGCTTCATGCTGATTAAATTTCACTTCTCCAACTGCAAATGAAGTACATAAATATTACGCATACCGTGAACGTAACCTAATATTTGAAGTCCAACATCAGACAACAGCAGCAGTAAAAGCGTATTCCCAGATTGTGTAAGGTAATCTATACATTATTTTATTTCTATTTTACTTGCATTGCCTTTAAGGTTGCAGGAACTTATTTAAAATTCTGTAATATTGAATGATTAACTCTTGAGTGTATCGTATTTTAGAGTTCAAAATTATTCCTAAAATAGTTATAATTTTTGAATAATTTTGTTTTGCGATTAGTAGTCCGTATTAAGTAATTTAAATATCATCGTTGATGACAACGTTTGAAGTTCTTACGTGTTGAGGCAAGGCTGCGTTTTTTCCCACAATTTTGCTTGTGGTGGCTCAAAGTAGAGAGTAGAGGTTGATAATGAACATTTACAGTTGCTTCATCAATTTTTGTTTCCGCGGGGGCAACTACTGCAAAAGAGTCCCGCTCGTCATACATTTTCTTTTGATTGTACTTGGGATAGCTTAGAACGGTCCCAGTTGTTGCATCTTTGGGTCCTTTATCGAATTTCATCAACTGCATACAACGACCAATAAACTGATTGAAAAAAAGTTGGGAATTCAGATGCCTCAGAATTACACATAGTGTAATAGCTTCGTTATCATAACCCTCAACCAAAAGCCCACATGTGATTGCCACTCGGTATTTGCTGCCCTTGGTAAATTCGTCTGTTTTTTTCTTGAAATTTGCTACGTTGTTATGAATTGAAACGGCAAAGTTTGGGCTCCCCTCAGACGCATTTAAATTAATAGCCAAATTGTCAGCCTCACTTCTATTGGTAACAAGAATCATCGCTTGGGGCGTGCGGTGTTGGCTGGATTCAAAAAAACGAGGATCGACAAACTTTCGATCTTCGAGAATAGCCTTGATGTGTGAATAAAGTTCGACTTCTTTTTTCTCTAGTTTGAATCTCAATGGACGAATGTATTTACCTATGAGAAATACAATTTAATAAAACATAAGCATATGTTGTATATATTTTTAATTGCAATTTGTACCTTCCAGTGCTGCACGCTCTATAGAAAAAGCAACACTCTGACTGTCTAAAATATTAATTTTTTTTCCTTTGAATTTTCTTTCTGGAGTGGCCGCAAGAAAAATTAATTGCTTAGTATTTGAGGTCATAAATGTTTCTTCAATCTTTGCCCAAGTTTCTGCTGGATAATGATGGGCTTCATCAACAATAAGTGTGTCGAATCGACCAAAATAATCTTTTACTTTATTTACAACAACTCCTTCCCTAAGTTGATCATTGCTTTTCTTTGTTAATGAGGCTAGACTGTCTCCAAGCAACGTTTGCGCAGTTACAATGACAAGATTCGGAACCGAATTGTGTATCTCTGTACCCTTCGAAATGATTGTTCCATGCTCCATAAAAGTTCTCCTGGCATCGCGGCTGGGGCATATTCCAATTTTTTCAAAAAAAGAGTCAAATTGTTCAAAGATTCCAAAGCTTTTACCCAACTGTTGGCTGATTATGCGGGAAGGCGTAAGAATGAGTACTTTACGACACTGCAAAATGTATGGGAGCAATGTTACGATCCCTGATTTTCCAGACCCAGTTGGAGCTACGACCAGAACGGGGCATTTCCGATTTGCCTTTCTGTTTTCAACTAGTTTAGCTTTGACTCCAAAAACTGCTTCAATTTGATGCGGGTATACACGTGTATCTCCGTTTTTTTGTGCGTCTAAAAGGTTCGTTTCCAAAACTTTTCCAGTAGTTTCAAATCTTGTAGGGGTTCTTGGGCCCTGAAATGCTGTAAACGCCATGTTGTTTTTGTTTTTATTCTGATAAACATTAGAAATCGAAATAGATAAGTTAACTTGACATTGAGCCTTTACATTGTAAAGTATTTGATACAAAATTAAAAACTTCGCTGCTCAAATTTACCTATTATATTTTTTACAGTTAATGAAAGTCAAGTGTTGAGCTGGGGTGTGCTTCTCTCACTGAACAATTCATTGATAAGGCTTTTATGCGAAGTTCTCCGAAAAGGTTTCGCAATCGCTCTTAATGCAAAATGTGTAATCTTCTTATCACCTAAACCCTACAAAGAGCCACCCAGTTGTACACATTTTGATGTTATCCGAGTTTAACTTATCAAATGATTTATTTTCGTTGTACTGAAGAGCGTGCGATTTTATACGTATAATTTTTATACTCGTTGACGTGCTAAATTTGCCGTGTGGTGCAGATGACGACGTATCTGTTAATAAATGACTACCCATCATCTAAAGAAGAGGAAACGTTGAGTAAATAGTTAAGTATATGCTTGCTTGATTAAATACTGTGGGTGATAATGAAATTGATTCTGAAACTTGTACTCAACTGTATGAAATGGTAAATGAAATTGGTTTTGCGAATTGTGTTCCACTGTATGAATTTTAACTGAAATTAAGGTAAGTGCGTTCATATATTTTAACGCTTAGAATTTGACTACTCTTTTATTTTTTGCATCATAAACTATCGTCAAAATCAACTTTTTACATTTGCGTATCACGTTCTACTTCTATTAGTGTTTGCATTGCTTTTTCCAACTGACAAACACATAAGTGGTTCCATACGTTTTGGACGTTACATCGCAGTATCATGTCCTCAAATCTGAGTCATGTATGCACTCTGACCAGAGCTGCAGGACCGCTGTTCTGCGTTCTATCCATGACAACAGTTTGAAAATTTGAAATCGTTGCTTTCAAAACTGCGCAAACCTTAGTCAGATTAACACGCAAATATTCCAAGTGAGAAAGTTCCCCCGAATGCATACTTGCGAATTTTTCAAAATTTTAAATTTTTTGTCAAAAATTGAAGAAAAAAAGAATGTGTTTCATTTCAAGCTTTACTAAGTTGGAAAGTGTGTTTTTGATGTTTTTGACAAAAAATTGAAATGTTTAAAGTTTTGAAAAGTTACGTAATGCATAAGATAAAAGCGTTTTCAAAAATTAAAATTGTTGCAATGGATTTAAAAAAGGCCATCAAACCACGATTTGGAAAAAAATTACTCATGATTGTCCAGATTTTGTAGCACAAACCGCTCAATTCAGTGACTCAAGTCTCTAACTTTCGAACTGCAGTGCTGATTATAAATATGCAGTCAGATAAGGTCAAAGGTCACCAAAAGGTTTGTCACCACCGGGAGTCTTGGAGGGGACAATGTATCCCCAAGAATTTCAGATGCCCCATAAGAAATACATTAGAACCCAATTAACTTCTGATAAAATTGAATACTTTGTACGTAATGTCCCCCACGCAATTCACCGTTGCGACGCCGATGGTCAGGGTTTGCAGTGCAAACCCAGAAATCTGAAGTTTACAATGAAAATTGTACTAAAATACGCCAATTTGAATTGAATGTACCCTGAAAAACTTTCGTGGCGGCTTTGGTTGCAAATGACAGATTTGGCCCAAATCATTAGGGTTGCGATGCGTCAATTGAAAACTAGTTTATAAAATTTCATTCATGACGCAAATATCCCGAATTACGTAATGAAATTGTCTAAAGTACATTTCGAATTTTGGGTTAATTGATAAATGTATTGCATTACAATGAATTAAAACTAGTCTGCAATATAAATATTTAGAAATATGAGAATACCACATGTTTTTGGAGGTCACAGTCCTTGTTCTTTATCTTTGATACATTTACATATGTATGTACATACGTTAATCTGTATTGCTGTGCATTAAAATCGAAAATCGTGAAAAAATTCACATGTTAACTTTATTTACCTTTTTTAAATTAATAATATAGTATTCAATTATTCATCGTTGTTATAGGATTGCAATCAGTTTTTCAATAAAATAAAATATTAGCGTTCCCTACGACGTTTCTTATCCTTCTGTGATGTTCCGTGGCTGCGTTTTTTTGCACTTTGTGGTATAGAACGGTTTGTAATAGGCTTGTTATCAGCATTGTAGACCTCCTCCTCCAATTTGGTTTCCACCGGGTCGTTTCCAGCAAGAGAGTCTCGTTCCTTAAACATTTCTTCTTGATTGTACTTCGGATAGCTAAGAACGGTACCAATCGTCTTGTCCTTGGACTCGCCGTCGAATTTCATCAACCGCATACAACGCCCGATAAACTGACTGAACATTACTTTGGAATCCATACGCCTCAGTATCACGCATAGTGTTACAGCTTCGTTATCAAAACCTTCAAGAAGAAGCCCGCATGTAACGGCCACCTGGTATTTTTTACCCTTCTTAAATTCAACTGTTTTTCCCTTGGGCTTGGCACCTCCATGGATTGAAACTGCAAAGTTTTGGGTTATTTTATTTAATGTTTTAGCCCATTCATCAGCCTCCGTTCTATTGTTAACAAGAATCATTGCTTGGGGTATTCGGCTTTGGTTGGGATTACAAAAGCGAGGATCCAGAATTTTTTTGTCTTCGAGGATAGCTTTAATGTGGGAATGAAGTTTGTTTTCATTTTGCTCTAGTTTGAATCTCAATGGACGAATGTATTTACCTATGAAAAATATGTCTTAAAATATATTCCAATGTAACATTATCATGCCCATTGTATATCTTTTAAATAAAGTGTACCTTCCAATTCTTCACGCTTTATAGTATAAGCGATTCTCTCACTGGGTAAAACATCTATTGGTTTTCCGTTGAATTTTCTTTCTGGAGTGGCAGTGAGAAAAATTAACTGCTTTGTTGACCCTTTTGATTTCATAAACGTTTTTCGAATATTTAACCAAGTTTCCGCCGGATAATGGTGGGCTTCATCAACAATTAGAGTATCAAATTTACCAAAGAAAATATCTGCTTGATCAACAACGGTTTCAACCTCTGTGTCATTACTATTTTTCTTTGTCAATGCGGCTAAACGATTTTCCGTAAACTTTTGAGCAGTTACAATAACAAGATTAGGTACTGAATTGTATACATCTGATCCCCTTGAAAGGATTACTCCATGCTCCATGTAGTCTTCTCTGGCATCCCGTGGGCATATTCCAATTTTCTCAAAAAAACTGGCGGATTTGTCAAAGATTCCGAAGCTTTCACCCAGCTGCTTGCTGATTATGTGAGAAGGTGTAAGTATAAGGACTTTACGACACTGCAGAATGTATGGGAGCAATGTAATCATCCCTGATTTTCCAGACCCAGTTGGAGCTACTACCATGACGGGATCAGTCTGTTTATTCTTAACGTCTTCAGCAAGTTTTGCCTTGACGGCAATAACAGCTTCAATTTGATGCGGGTATACACGTGTATCTTTGCTTTTTTGTGCGTCTAACAGGTTTATTTCCAAAACTTTTCCGGTAGTTTCAAACTTCGTAGGGTTTTTTGTCCCTAGAAATGCGGTATACGCCATTTTTTGAATATTTTTATAATGCAAGTTAAAAAATTGGAAGTAATTTAGAAGTCGATTTATTTGCGGTTTCACAAAATGTCAAGTGCTTAAAAATGAACTGCAAAAAATACGGGTTTGAAATTTTACAGCGTATGAGGGACAGTTTTAGGTTAGGGTGCACTTGGGTCACTGCGTAAAACAAAGATTTGTTAACTCCTTTTTTTATGCAAAGCGCTCCTAAAAATGGATGTGATTCAACTGATTGAAAAGTATGTTATCTTTTTATCACAAATTCTTCAAAACGGGAGAGGAGGCATCATGTTAGTCCAGTGTTAGGCATCATGTTAGGCATCATGTTAGTCCAGTGGTGTAGCCGTCTGACGCTACTTTATAAAAAGACCCATTTCTCTGATATAATATGTTCATATTCGTTTACGTATTCACTTAACATATATGCAATGCAATATATATCACTGATGTTAACGTGTCGCACTTGTGAATACACAAAAGCTTACTGCATAAGAGTAAAATTGAGTAATCTTTCCTTACTTTACTATATATTTTTGGTGAGGAAAAACACAATTTCACAAACTCTGTTCAACCTTAAGTAATTAAATAACGTGGGTTATTTCCATTATTATACTCATGTCCTACTGATAAATGTACACCTGCATCGGGGTGCTACTTTTTGTGCGTCAAAAACAATTTTATGTCCTCAAATACTATATTTTAATTTTAGTGATTATATCATACGGTAACGTTCTATATACGCAATCTCTTGCGTATTTTGTAATACATAAAGAAGGGACACGATGACTGGCGATGGGAATGTAAATGCATTTTATTTTAAGCAAAAGCATTAACAACAAACTCTATTGTAGCAGTTTTGTAGCAAATCTAATAAGCTTCAACACAAAAAATTGGATTATTATTGACCTCGTGGCAGATATTTTTCTTCAGGCTTCTCATGAAGTCCGCGACGGAAGATTTCGGAATTTTAGATGAAGTTTTCTCCTCGTGATTTTTGAATTGGTGAATGCTCTTGGACTCTTCCTGGAGAATATGGTATTGGCTTTCACACTGTGCCCATATTTTTTGAATGAACGAAGGTGGAGGGACGCTGGGCGGGTTCTCGTGTTTCTCCACCAAAGACACGTTTTCCAGTAAAAATGGCAGCACGTCATTTTGATTATTAATCGGAGCCAAATCAAGTCAGCAGACGACTTGACTCTTTGAATGGTGCTCCAGGATGTTGGGATTCGGAATCGTCTTTAAACACTGATCTAAGTACCTTTTTGCGGTCATGGTTCCCCGAGATATGAAGGGTTTCAAAAAGTTTCCAAATTGGTACATAGCCTGCCAAACTTGTTATTTCTTCGGATATTTGGACAAATCGTTTAATTTCTTCAATGAAGCAACAAGTTTAGGGTTTGTGCTGTTGAAATATTGCCAGGCTGGGGTCTGGTAAGGGTCTTGGATGATGTACTTTTCATTGATCATTAGGCTAATTTTTCGTAGCAATTTTTTGCAAAGCAATGGCGCGCGTTCTTCAGAGGTCTCCTTCTGTAAATTTTTTCACTATAAAATACTCATTTTTGTTCTTGCACGATTCCCCAGTTTCTGGGCTTTAATATACTTCAAAGTTTTTTCATTAATTTTGAGTTTCTTCGCCACTAGACTGCTCGAAGTTGAGGGATGGCGCTGATACAAGCGCTTCACGGGCATTATCTCCTTCGGCGTCTCTATTTTAGAGGCACGACCACCATCCGCCATACTTTTATGTCCATTGGGTTCGCCAGCGTTTTTTACCTAGCTTTTGATTGTGTCACATTTGAAACCCTCTTTTCTGAAGAACAGTCGTGTCTTCTTCTTGTCACCTTTAAACTCTTTTTTGTACTTCTGAAAAACGCAGTTAGCGAGCTTCACACTTCACGGTATTTTTCAATGCACCGGAGCCATTTTCAAAATTTTGACTAGGTACACTTTGTTTACAGTGAAAAGCTCTATCGACTGCATACAAAAGCAGCTCCAATGCGCGCACCAGCTTTTAAGCATAAGCAATGGAAACTACATCGCCAGTCATCGTGTCTTTATATATGGTTTGTTTGAAGGATTTGCATGGGGCGAACAAAAACGTCTCTTGGATTTAGCTGAATCCTATGTTAAACAAAATAATATATATGCAAAATCTCATGTAAAAGTTGTCCATTCATGCTAAATCCTACGAAAATTTGGCCTAATAGACTAAATTCCATTTTAAAGAAATTGGTAATGCTAAATCCCATATATAAAAAAAACTAATGCTAAATCCCATATATAAAAAAAACTAATGCTAAATCCCATGTAAAAGTTTGCCAGTCATGCTAAATCCTGGGTAAAAATTAAGCATGGATATTTAGCACACAGAGAAAGTGTGGAATTTAGCATCCAGAAAAAGCCTGGGATTTAGCATCCAGAAAAAGCCTGGGGTTTAGCACACCGAAGATTTAGTGTAGGATTTAGCATACAGAAAAGGCATTGGAAAAAATGTAGGATTTAGCTTACAGAAAAAGTGTAGGATTTAGAATACAGAAAAAAAGTAGGATTTAAATAGCATAGGATTTAGCGTACAGAAAATATAACACAAGATTTAGTATTTTTCATCTTGCACAGGATTTAGCACTTGTCACTCTAAACACAGGATTTAGCATTAGCAGGCAGTTTTTTAGGCACAGGAATTTCTCAGGTTAAGTTATGTTACAGGTTAGGTTAAGAAAAACTCCAAGAGAACAAATATAATAATTAAGAAAGCCTTACATTGGAAGTTTAACACGGGATTCAACATTGGAAGTTTAACACGGGATTCAACATGGCTAATATGGCTTACGAATTCATATTGGTCAACTGGTTCACTTAAAAATTTTAAAAAATCGACATTTGTTATTTGGCGCCAAATTCGAATTTTGAAAAATTGACTAAAACGCCCTCTGTGGAATTGCCTGAGACGACTGTGTGCCAAATTGCAGGTCAATCGGTCAACAAAACTTTCAACTCAAAAACAAAACAATTATTGTGTTTCTTCTTTAGTCAGAACAGAAATTAAAATGATGATGATATTATTGTCTACGGTATTGCTAAATGTTGTACCTTGCATTATTATCCCTTAATTAAACGATAATTGGGACTTTTACATTCATTGGGATAAACGAATGAGCAGTTAATAAAATAGTTAAAGAATTAACAATCTTCCAAACAATTTTCCAAATGCTACCTTAATCGACGTTTGTTTAAAACTCGATTCCTGATTCAGGCGTAACTCTTCAAATTATCCTGCTTTAGGCGATTAGGTGATTATTCAGTTATTAGTAATTAGGCGTTAGAAACGATTGTGTAGATTACATTTTGCTAACATTACTACGATTTCGTACAAATATGTCCCGGACCGAAACAGAATAATTTTAGCAACACGTCAATAAAGTGGGAAGACTAGTTCGGCGGACGAAAAAAGCATATTAATTACAACAAAAAAAACGAGCTCCGAGTTCCAGTCCTCAAAAGGAGTTCATTCGTACGTTTTCTGGCCGTTATTCCTGAGTACATGACATATCTATTCAATTAACTAGGTTCTATATAGAAGAAACCGTCCAACATAAAATGCCAAAAAATCCGTCCAGTACACCAGCGTCGTCCATTGTATTTAAAGAGATCAAGTAAAAAGTCAATTTTGTATGAATCATACATTATAACTGATAAAATAAAACATGACAAGCATGGTAGTCATGATACCTAGTTGGAAATGAAGAGAATCGAAATGAGGCCGGACTGATAAGATAGGCATCATCACTGAAATAGGATCACATTGAAAAGAATGAACGTGTGACTACAAATCCCCAAACTCTGACTGTTTACATATGGCTCAGACGGCGTCAAACTAAAATATGCCATGAAAATGATTTGCGCAGGAAAAAATACATGTTCCTGTCCCGTGTGTTACATTTACATATATAGTTATGAATAATGGATATTCATGTATGTTTTGGGATGATAATAATTTATGGGAATATAACACGACAGCTTAGGTTGCCAATTGATATACTTTTATTGTGAGTAAGGGCCGAATCGGGAGAGAGGATAATTTAGATGATCTTGGTTTGCTAGCTGAACTCTCTCTGCTTGTCAATCATCATCATGATGTGTGAGCTAAACGTAGGTGCATAAGAATGACTTTGGATGCGACGTGCCGATCGTCGCATTCCAATAACATGACAAATCATAATTTAGGTTAATGACCAAATGACATCATTTTTGACAAAGGAAGGAATGACATTCGTCACTATATGTATTACGTATTTACCAGTGCAAATAAACATGACGTAAATTATGTAGTGTGAATGATATATCTAACTCCTTCATCTGTTAATAATCAAAGAAATATTTTTATGTTAAAATCATTTTATGCATTGATTGGCTTGACTTGCTTGCGCACCTCCAACGCATGAATCCATAAATTTAATTATTATTTGTGTGTCGCAGGCTGCTGGCACATGCATAATTTGAATGAAGATGAAAAATGAAATGAAAACTTTTAGCGTTACGTTTGAAATGGACTATGATATGGGATTATTTCCTGACATTGTTATTGCGGTTAAACTCTTTGTATTAAGTACAAATTGCAAAAACAAAACAATCGATAAGCAATGATTTTTTTTACGAATTATCGAAATGTTTAGATCTACATTTAAAGCAATAATTTTGGTCATAGTTCCCTGGTAAATAAAAATATTCTCATATACATTGCTTCATCAATGCTTTAATCTTTTCTTGTATATCACGCTTTTGCTTTTGGTCTATTATTACAGAACACCAACATCTTAAGGTTTTGAATCAATTTTCTAAATCCCATATGTGTATCAGTAAGTTCGAGCCATTTTGGACCAAAAAAAACTCGAGGTCTCCAATGACTATTTTTTACGATGGATTATGA
>JAQGAP010002892.1:0-13772 GCA_034697805.1 Orchesella bifasciata | reverse complement strand
ATGCGCGACGGACATCGTCAACAGTGGATCAACTGTATCAGTACCACGCAGTTTTCAACAAACTTTGTAGATTGGGAATATCACTGCGAAATGTTTTCAAAGCCCGAAAACATTAATGTGTTATTTTCCAATTCTCATCATTTTTTTCATAATGTTCGGGCACGTGGTTGTTTTACATTGCATCTTGTTTGATGAATGACAGCTGTAAGTCAATCGACTGTACATGAATGAAACAAACTTAGATTTAACGATAACTTTGAAATTTATTTTTATAAAATTATTTCTTAACCACACATTCTGAATTATCATTTGTAATGGTTTCTGATTTTTATTTTAAAAAATTTAGTCAAAAGAGGAATCAGTTTTACCACTAGAATGAGAAATGAGATTAAATAATCATATGAATTGCGTTTATGACTTTTTGGTAATAAGTTTTAGGTGAAGTTTATCAGTGATGGGAGTGTGCAAAAAGCTGAATTCTGGTGAGTTGCAAAATAGAATTCGGTGAGTTTGTGAGGAAACTTGATGATTTCGAACATACATGCAAAAATACAATAGGTACAATCCGTATATTCTAATTTTTATATTACGTTTTCTAATGTTTGCAATGGAATACTTTTCGCATTGACTCTGGCTAAGTACATTTACACCTATGCTAATGACAGAATAAAAGGAGACATCGACGATTGCGAATGGAAAATTGAAACGGCAGTTGATGATGAAGCAGGAACTGACAAGGGCAACCACCTAATCTACCATGAAGAATAGCAACATAATCAACTTGTTTTTTTATCAAATGCACTATTGGGCTTTCTTCGGTTTCAAGGTGGATGATGTTGTTGGGCTACATTTTTTCATAATTTTAATATCTGTTTAAAGGAATTAAACAAGAATGATCACTTCACCTAATCCAGATTCCTAATTTGCTACCGGGGAAATAGTCTCCCCAGTAGCAAAGAAAATGTACAATCTGCTTTGCTGAGAATAGATCATGGTCTTTCTTTTCAAATCTGGATAAACCATGTTATTTCCGATAAGAAAATTTGAAGTGAAAAATCGAAAAAATGGTTTTCTCCAAAACGAGTGAGCGTTGCAAAAATTCCTTTTAACTACGTTAGTTACACATAAAAATGAGCTAGTAAAAATAATACGAGCCAAATCCACGAGGTCCCCTTCGTAAGTGATTGTTAACAACATTCAACATAACTTGGTTAGACCATGCCCATTTCACATGCAGTCACGTTAAGGTCACCGGTTTTTGCTACAAAATG
This sequence comes from Orchesella bifasciata, assembly GCA_034697805.1. NCBI lineage: Eukaryota > Metazoa > Arthropoda > Collembola > Entomobryomorpha > Orchesellidae > Orchesella > Orchesella bifasciata. The sequence goes on along the minus strand of JAQGAP010002892.1, from coordinate 12,501 downwards.
TATTCATCGAATGCATTTTGTGGAAGCACCGAAACAAATATAAGGAATAAAGTCATATATATACGTGTATCATTTCACAGACCATCAGCAATGTTTGTGTAAGTATATGCTTGTCTGTAGTTGAATGAAATGCAAAACCTTTTCATAATTCTAAACATAGTTGGCGTGTACGCATCATCATACGACACCAACCAATGTTTTCAAGTGATGTCAAAACTAATGGAAATTCAAATCGAAATTGTATGATTGATATTGGTAATGAAAATTAATTGTGTTCATTGACTTTGTACACTTTACTTTCAATATGCTCAGCAACAAGGCGAAATTTGAACAAAAGTAAGTTGGATGAAACCGTGTAAATTGGATAGTAACATTATTTCGCATTATTATACATAAAATGAACTTACTACCATGATCAACGATCAATGCTTCGAATTATTTCCAGTCTATAATATCAATGAAATCATGCCTATTTAAGTAAAAGGGATCGACAGAGTAGAAAATACACGTTCCCGACACACACCGCACATGTTGTTGAAACGTGACATGAATATAAGAATCATATCATATTCATGAATATTAATACTACCTATTTAACCACTATTCACGGCTGGCTTCAACGCATGACATTCATATTAACGTGCATATAACCACTCTTTTATAGTTGTTGTGGGTTGCAGGTGGCGTAATCACTGGTAAATGTATCCACATGAAATTCACGTATATTTTTCAACTGTAACATGATGCTGCTGTTCTTTATCTTTTCATGATGTAAATAAACTTTTTCTCTGATAAGCAAACGTCGACTGTAAAAGCTAACATAAAATTTGTAAGAGATCGTGCAATGATCCATTCTCAATGCCGGTTTGGTAAGTGTTTTCGAAGTGTGTATAACGCATCAGATTCTCGAATATTAAAAGATTATCACAAGTAAATACGAGATGAGACTGCTGTAAATTGTACCTTAATGTAAACTGGCTTTTTCTGTGTTGCAACACTGTTAATAGTATCATGCCAACTCTCATTGGAATATGTGAGTGACTTTAACAAGTTACAAAGTTAAAAAAGGAAATGTAACGTGTAACAGTAACGTGTAACGATACTGTTTAATGTTGAATGACGTTGTTTAGTAGTTGCGTGGTCTACAGATTGCCAAATCCGTGGTTTGAACAGTTGATATTAGTTTGATTATGTTTGAGAGAGTCAGGACTTTCTTTTTAAGCATACATTGCCCATTCTACAATTTCGAATTTCATGGCCAAAACTACAATGCACCCCTTGCAATGTTTGGTGATTGAGTTACAAATATGAGTGTTTTCTTGGAGGTATAACCAGTACTGGTTGTGGCGAAGATTTATAGCATTTGAAACCAAGGGACGGGGTTTTTCGAAGAGAAGTGTTGAATTTCCAAAAGAAAGGAACCTTTTTTCAATGAAAGAAGAACAACTTCTCAAGATATCTAACTCAGCATATGATTCAAACGAAGAATAACCCCTTTGAAGCGTGCATATATATAACCACAGCGAACCCTTTCTTTCTGTTGCACCACTATGCAAAAGCCAACCTGTAAAAATTTCTGCAAATTCCTGTTGTTTACTGCAAAATTCAACAAATTGCGTTCATGTATTTTTAAATATTGTGACACAACAATCCTCGTCGTGGTAAAGGTATGATCACGAAGTCATCCTGTTGAGAATTTGGCCCTACTAAAAAATTGTAGCACTCGGGGCATTGCGAAACCAGCAAGAATTGACTAATTTCTCAGCTCGATTCCAAAAAAATATAAGAAAACGCAGTCTTGAAAGAGAAACTGGATAATTCCTTTTTACAAATGACTAAAAGTTATTATTGTCATTATTAAACTTATTTATACAAAAATATCAGAAGCTCAGTAAAACTAACCAATTAATTTCATTTAAATGTCTTTAGAAAGTATTTAACTCTTATCACAAATGCAAACATAAGAATCCGCAAAATAAAACTCAGGTAATGTTAATTGTAATCTTTTGCTGTAATGACAAACTATCATAATTTAGGGTTAATTACCATAATTAACAACCATTTTTGCATCATTGGATCCCACAATTATGATCCAATAATCATTTTAAGTTAAAAACGACCAATAAACTCTAATATGTGAGTCCGCCATCGAAAAGGGGCCAAATCTACAAAGGATTTAACGTGGAAGGAATAGAAGCCTCCTAACCTTTCCACGTTAAATCTTAACATGGGAAGACTTTTGTAGATTTGGTCCCTTTTCGTTGGCGGGCTCACATATCACTTTGCTTACCTTGCGAATACGAATTCCAAAAATTGCAAACCTTCTAAATAACCTATGCAAAAAGTAACCTTGATGGTGTCTATCACACCATCAAGTAGATGAAGTGGACCGGTCATGGTAAGTTTATGTACAAAGTATCATTGGTGGAATCCGGATTCGTATGATTTTGCATATTTTTAGTCTGCAATCTGACAGCTCAGGTATTTTGCATGTCTGCGATATGCTGTATGCATAAAAATAAGCGCATTGAGACCAAGTTTTTGCTGCATATGTTGCATATTTTGGCTTTTCCGGAATATTTGCATATGATAAGGAGCAAGTTTGATGTGATAATTATATTTGTGTATTATTCTAATTACCATTCAAAGGGATTCTTGAATAATAAATGTGTATACTTCTAATTTGAAACGTAGGATAAGAAAACAGGCAAGTTTTTAACATAAAACTGTCAACTATTTATGCCAATAGTACACGCCAAATTCAACTGATGTTTCATAAAATGGAAAATATTAAATCAAAATTCTTCTTATAACCAATTACATCCCGCTTTCAACTCATATTAAAATTCTTCTTGCTTTCTAATGAAATGTCGTATGTAACGGTTTTAAAACCAAAATATGTGAACGCTTTTAATGCCAGTAATTTTCTATTCTCGTTTATTTTGAAAGCCAGTTATACTAAGCTGCATCTTTTACTTAACATTTGGCGTACTGCAGCTTGGAGAAAAACACAAGTTTTCAACATTCAAAATTAATAGTACGTCTCCTTCATTCATTATATTCAACTTTATTTTAAACAGCCAGGCAATGCTTTTTTAATGGTATCAGGATGAGAATGGACAACAAAGCTTATTAATCATGAAGTAAGTACGGGAATGTTGTTGATGATGAAGTTTACTTCATGGATGGCAAGTCATTGTATATTTGATATACGAATATGTATACTTCACTCTAATGGAAATATTCAACGTGCTAAACTGTGGCTATAAGGTTTTCGACGTTTGGCTACATTCTTGCTCTCTTATTTTGGTATGTTTCTGTTTTGTAAGTTTTAGGTACATTGAAAGGGGTTCTCAATATTCTGTACCTTTTTTATGCATTCGTGAAAGCTTTCTTTACATACTGATAAATGAATGTTCAGTCCTTAGCATTTTGGTGTAACAAAATATTTTTTTTCGTTGTTTGCGACTGTTCATACATATTTACATGGGTTTACCTTTACTGCTCTGATCCATGTCGCCAGTGGTCGCTCGGTTCTATCTTGCTTGATTTTGAATCTCTGCTGCTCAAAAACCAACAATATAATTAAGAAATAGAGAATTGCAAAATAGGGTAACAATTTGTACATTAATTCCTCTATTTTCTTATAAATTTTTTAACGGAACTATTATATCAATTTCTTCCAAAACAGGTGAAGTCTACCAATAATACAACGATCATCAACAAAAACAGCTAAGCGCAAGATGAACCGTCCTCATTCGGTGAACGAGAAGCCTAAATCGTCCAGCCACAAAAAAGTGGACAACTCAATTCAAACTCACAATTGCCAAGTGTGCTCCAAACCTTTTGTAAAACGAGCAAACCTTTACCAACATCTTCTAACGCACAAAGCGAAAAAGTTTGAGTGCAAAACGTGTGGAAACAAGTTCTCTCGTTCTGAAACGTTAAAAATCCACGAAAGAATTCACACGGGTGAGAAACCGTATAAATGTGAATTGTGCACAAAATCCTTTTCCCAAAGAGGTATTTTAGATCAGCATAAACTTACTCATTCTGGTGAAAAGCGTTATCGCTGCTCTGTTTGTGACAAAAAGTTTGCACAAAAGTCAAATTTAGACTCCCATTTACGACTTCATACTGGGGAGATGCCATATAGTTGCGAACACTGCAACCGAAAGTTTAAATTCAAATCGAGTTTAAACAGCCATGTTAAAGTTGTACATTTGAGGGAAGGGAAAAAATTTAAGTGCGTTGTGTGTTTGAAAACATTAACGTCAGCCAAGAGACTGAATTCTCACATGCACATTCACACTGGCGAAAAATATCAGTGTTGCGTTTGCGGAAAGCGATTCCGCCACCAAAATACCGTAACCCAGCATTTACGTACCCACACTGGTGAGAAACCATGCGTTTGCGAAATTTGCGGGAAAAGGTTTGCAACTGGAAAAGAGTTATCAGGCCACATCCGCGTCCACTTAGGAGAAAAATTCTTCAAATGTTCTGTTTGTCTTAAAGAATTTTTCACTAATACAGGTCTCCGTTATCATAAACAATCAAATCACGAAACAGAGTTGTTGCAAACATGCGTGATTTGTGACAAAAACTTTCACCTTCTTCATGACCTCAAAAAACATATGTATACACATACCAGGGAGAAACCATATAGCTGCCGAGTTTGTGGGTTAGAATTTGCTCAGAAAATTCAGGTAAAAGTACACAAGCAAACGCATCTACAAATTGAGAAAGCGTACGAATGCATTATCTGCATGAAAAAGCTTGCTACACTCAGATCGCTTTTGGGACACACAATTTCTCATACTCATGAAAGACCATTTTTGTGTAAATTTTGTGGCGAAGCGTTCCAATGTAGTAGGGTTCGTTGTCATGAGAGGAAATGCTTCACAACCGGAACTACGCATTGCATAATTTTAGTTTAAACTACTGTTGAAACACTTTACTGTGTTTAATATTTTTTCTGAATCTGCTTGATTCGTATATAAATGTATAACTGGATGTATAGCTCGTACGTACAAATAATTTTATTCATACATTAAGGCTTTTACGTAGCATAATTTATTTTATTTAAAATTGTGAATTTCTTTATAAAAAATTAGTAGCTGGTAACCAACATCCTTTCTGAAAGCTACACGTTTGAAATTAAATCTATTTGGTATGATGAAATTTGTCACAAATGAATGTACGTAAATTCAAAAGGTTGATAGTTATTGTATATTGAATTAACGTGAAATAATAAAGTACTTCAACATGCCTTCAAGATTTTGATATTAAACAACTCATTCACAAATCCATCCTGTTGTACTTTATTAACCTCGAACGTTAGACACTGGATCATTTGCTGTCAGCTAACATTGGATATTGTTCGAACTACATGCATCCAAACATCAGCGCATGCAAAGCAGCGAATATAAATTTCTGGCTTTTTGTGCAAAACTACCGGAAATATAAAATCAATACTTTGACCTTGAACCATTTGAAGTTTGGGGAAGTTACATTTATAAAATTCATCAGAATATGACGATAATGTATGGCAAAAGCTTGTAGTAAACCAAACTATGTCGGACAAATCTCAATTAAGTAAAATGTATCTCTAAACTGCAGAAATGTTTACTTCTCTGTCTTCTTTAGCTTATATAAGCACGCAGCTGGAAATAATAGCCAGAATGTAATAAAAATGTTATTTTCTATAGATTATACTTGCTAACCATAACGTTTGAGAAAATGACCGTGTTGTTAGTTTACAGTCTAATGATACTGCAAAGTTAACTTTTGTTTGATAGATGCTTGATTTAAATCCATGTCAGACGTTGCAAATGTAATTCTCCAACAAGGAAACCGTAGATTACTCGCTTTAATTCTTTATTGTGTGTATGATATAGTAATTACGTTTACATGATCATGTAATTCTTGTACACGCATGTAAATGAAAATGTTTTCATGTACTTTCAAAGAATATATATTCTTTGAAAGTTGAAACAATAAGCATGTGCATAATAAAATAGCTGTACAAATGTTGCCTCATTAACATACATAAGGTGCAATACTACATTTAACCGACAGAACAGCAATAAGCTTTCAGTTCGTTCGCAGTAAATTATAAAAAAAATATTTCTTTGTAAAACCGAATGGTAAACCCTAAACAAAACAAACTTTAGCGTGAGGTGACAAAGCATTATTATCGTATAATTATTTCAAAAAAGAGTTACACGCACCTGACCTGATTTCTGGAGAGGAATAGGGAAGTGATGAGCGTAGTAACGTAGCAATACAAACCGACAGGCAAACGCCTATCCTCCTTTTAATATGCAAATATCTTCCAAAATTTCGACACCGGACCACAAACAATGTAAAAAATCAAATTCAAATAGCACCGTTTTCTACTAGCAGAAACAGCACTGCAATGGACATGTGCATACTTTATTGAACTTCAATTTAATTACTGACACATGCTTTCGTAAAACAAATACAACACACCTAAATATCATATAAAGTAAAACATTTCGTATAGTTTCATGCAGTCTAATAATTTCATTCGAGAAAAGAGAGTCGCAGCTCGAAACTCTCTTGATAAGTAGTATGAGTTAAATACGTAACCACTAGTTTGAATTTTTAGTTGCTAGATGGGTGTTTAGTCAAAACCTAAAACCTTCCAAAAAGGTCTTACGTATATGGCATGGTTTTGTATAATTGGTTTTACAGCCCAATTTTGACTGTAGTAATTGCCTATTCTTTATAAGAATGCTGCTTAATTGTAGAGCTGAAATTAACTGTGTTGTATTCAATGGGACGTTGTCGGAATATAGTAAATCCCAAACAGGACTCACAATGTTAATGTTAATTCTACCGCGCGTTCTCTTGCTGGTAATATATGGAATTTAACATAAATGTTTTATAAGAAAAAACTAATTCAATATTTTTAACTGTTAGGTCTTGGCTGCTGCAGCTACACCATTTGATCCCTATCCTACTATTCAGAAATGTTTTGAGGACTTACGTAATGAACCATTTCCAAAAGATGACTTTGATCAAATGGTTATGGGGGGACAACAGAAGTGCAAAGAGGAACACTCAACCGTAATAAACCTGATTATGATCATTATCATAAAAATATTTATCCATCAATTCAGAAGATACTGTTTCTTCTTATAATGGAATACAGGAATGTAAAAAAAAGGTTATTTGTTAATATTTAAACAATAGAACCCTTTTTGTGTGACAACCTGCCAATTAGGTGAATTACGGCTTATTCATTGTGCTGACGGTTATTGCGATTTCGCTGCTACTACTGACTACAGTTATAATCTTGGTATATTGATGAGTCCGCCAGGTAACGGTAGGTTGGCAGGATAGTTTTGTAAAGTTATACATATGGTTGTGCTATGCTAAATTAAATGTTGGATTTCTGTACATGAATATATATTATATTACAGAATTAGCAGCCCCAGCTCACATGGTGAAAAAATATCAACATCGTATGGTTTACCGCTATAATGAACCCCGTCGACAACCAGAAACTGTCGCGGATGTTGTGAATGCTGTATACGACAGTGTTGTTGAGCATATGGTTCAATGCTTTAATGGAAGTCAGGGTAACTTTTAATATTCTATCGAATTGCGTTATTTAAAGTAGTACGCGATTTCTGGGGTTCACTACTATACCACTATATGTTTAATTTGGAACGTAAATTTTATAAAAACGGAACATCAACGTATGGTGTTTTTGGTAGATTTCAAATTTGATTTGCCACCCGGAACCAGCGGGCTAAGCGATGCCTGTGAGAACCTGAATTCCGAGGTCAAACAAGTGGTGGAACACTATATAAGTTGCTGTAATGAGGCTTGGGCAAGCAGTAATGAAATTATCGTGCATTTAATATGTTACTGGTCAATTAATATATGATGACCGTTTTTTAGACAAAGTGCTGACAAGTCCTAATTTTTTGTGCGAATCCAACTGCAAAATTACGTTTAAAAAACGAACTTTCAAACTCAATCTGATAAAATAAAACATTTGTAGGTAGCTAGCTATTTGATTATCTTTGATATGCGACCAACTTAAATTAAAGCAATCGCATATTCATTGTATTCATACCATAAATGTTAAACGTCCGTCGTAAAATTCCGTGATTGTGATGTAATGGGTTTAGGCATATATATTAATAAAAGCCACATAAGTGGACTGTAAACTCTAGCTGAACGTGTTCTGTGAATCTGACATCCTGACGCATTAATAAACAGCATTTCATGCGCTTATGAATGACGTTTTATACACTTCTGAATGACATTTTATACGCTCATTACATTATGAGTTTTCATGAGATTATGATAATTTTTAACGTTTATTACAATTTCCTGCTATTATGATCATTTTTAACGTTTATTGCAATTTCCTGCTACTATGATCATTTCATGCATTACTTACTGCGATTACATGCGATTTTCCGAATTTATGCGTTTAAAATTCAATGAATTTGCAAATTGCATTTACAACCATAGTAACCATTTTTTGAATGTCAAACTACCCCCTTATATACTCGTATGCTTTTTTTGTATTTGCACGCGCATAACTTTTAAAGCACGCCACCGATTTGGCTCAAATTTTATTCCCAGATGTGCCCTTGAGAAATAGAACACACTGAACACAGTACAATGAGAAGAACAACACAACCCATGTACCCAATTTGCTCCAATCAGTTAGTGGATGTGGCCAACAAGGTGGTTTATATTTTAGCAGCATTCCGAACCAATATGGATGAAATAAATTGCTGCTCATGAAGATATCCTCAGTGAACATGAAACAAAGTAAGCATTATGCTTTAATGCACCACAAAGCAATGACGCATGATGTTTACCCACAACACATTTAAATTTTTCCAAATCAACACCGTTTCCTATATTTTATAACAATTTTTTGCTTTCCCTTTACATTTCTGAAAGAGCAATCCAAATATTACAGGGTTGGACTGTTCTGCTCTTTAAATTGAAAATTTTACAACCTATTACCATGTGAGAATAATGACTTGTGAGTCGCCTTATTAACTAGAGCAGTATACATAAAATAATAATGTGTCAGGTATTCTTAATTGCAATCAGTGTAAACAGACAACGCAACCAAATGTCATCTCTAAAGTTGTTCATTCTATGTAGTTAAACTGGCCAAAATATGTATTTAAATATGTAGAAAAACCGCAAAATATGTGCAAAAATGTACTCAAAAATAACGGTATCCGGCCGGTTGCTCCCATGGCCCTTTCCCCCCAAGGGTAAATTTCCTCCCATGGCCCTTTCCTCCCTAGGGCTTTTCCTCCCAAGAACTTTTCCTCCCAAGGACTTTTCCTCCCATGTCAGTTTCCTCCCTAGGTCTTTTCCTCCCATAGGAATTTTGCTCCCCAAGCTTTTTGAAACACGTTTGCTTTAGAAAAAGAAATATAAGTAGAGATATCGCACTAAAATACCCCCCGAAAAAAATGAATTCCTTAGAATAAAACTTTGTGATAGTCAACTGAAAGACAATGTTTAGGCGTGCTTAGGTTTCAAGACATCAATTTTAAAGCTCTAGGTCAGGATTTCAAATGTCACCCATGGAATCTCTCCACTAATAGATGTAGTCGACTATTTCCACTGAAAATTTCGCGTAAAAAGTGAATTTGTACAAACTTTGTGAAATCGTTCCATTGCATAACTAGTACTTTTCCTTCAATTGTGTTCATAAACTGTGTTAGAAGAAATTACGTTTTATAAATTGCATTTTTAATTCATTTGATCGAAATTACAAACTAAAAATTACATTGTAATACAGAAATGTAAAATTACAAAATTAATGTTTCATCCCACAAGTTAGATCTAAGACTCAAGTTAACTTTGCACAGTTAACAGTAACTCTGACCATCGAATTTGAATCACGTTCGGATTCAGCAAAGTTTACCGACAAATTACTACTAACCTAGGTTTATGACATATGGAAACTAGGTAGTTTTTATACTATGATACTTCTATACTAGGTATGAGTAGTAGTAGGTAATTAGGATTGAATTTTAAAGATAAAACTGAAAGTTTCACTCCACTCTGGAGAAAAATGCAAGTGGATATCCATAGAATTCTCTCACCGTATACTCATGATCGGCCAAAATGTTAAAGTTATGCAAACAAACATGAATGATTTCGTACTTTCTAGCTCTAAATGCAATGCTGGACAATAAAATAAATAGTCGACTACATCTATTAGTGGAGAGATTCCATGTGTGACATTTGAAATCCTGACCTAGACCATTAAGGTTGATGTCTTAGAATGCTCATACTTCCAACACTAGTTAAACAATCCCAGCCAGGTTATCTCAGATTACCCCACATTAGCACACCTAAACATTGTTTTTTTTTCAGTTTATCATCACAAAGTTTTATTCTAAGGCATTCATTTTTTTTCGGGAATATTTTAGTGCGATATCTCTACTTATATTTCTTTTTCTAAAGCAAACGTGTTTCAAAAAGCTTGGGGAGGAAAATTCATATGGGAGGAAAAGACCTAGGGGGGAAACTGACATGGGGGGAAAATTCCTTGGGAGGAAAAGTTCTTGGGAGGAAAAGCCCTAGGGAGGAAAGGGCCCTGGGAGGAAATTTACCCTTGGGGGGAAAAGGCCATGGGAGCAAATGCCCTAGACCCAAAATAACAATTTTTGACAGAAATTGACTTTGGATTAAACTACACACGTTTTTTCTACATAAATGGAACTCAAAATGAAAGTTTAAGAACAGAAGAACCAATTTTGAAGTCCAAATATAACAAAATTGATAATTTTGTCTACTTTAAGGATGAAAATTGCTGAAAAACGGCCAAAATTAACAAATTATGGCCACAGCTGCAGCACCAGAGCGATGAACTTGAGGAATTTTTGACCCTTTCGGAAACTGAGCAACTGACACTGAAAAACAGTCAACTTGTCGCCAAAAAAGAATTAACTCCAGCGTTAAAGGTAAGCTAACCATTTCACATTTTCATTATTTTATTGTGACAAAAGATGCTTAATATTACCATGCTTCATTTCAGGACTGCTGGCGCCAAGTTCTGGAGGAGTTTCAAAAGCCAATGGAAGTCTTGACTGTGAGGAACGCTTCTCCTCTTTTCTATGATGGTGACGTTCTATCGACAACACGAAACAAATCAGCCTTATGAAGTCTTGTAAGAATTATCCTGATTATCTTTAATTAAATGTAATTGTCAGGCTGATTTATCCCACCATTTCATTTCTATTTTTTATGGTTTGTCAAGGCTATACCAATTCTATTGCAAAGAAGCGAGTGAAAGCTGCCGTTGACGACGCACTCATCAACATTCAACCCAGCTGGATGACCAACGCGTACATTTTCAGCACTGTCTATGGCATTCAGCGGTTTCTGTCGCATTTTGATCGTGCAGCAGGGAATCCCTTCATCTCAATGCAGAGTGACATGCACGTATCAGACGCAGCGACTTTGAGAGATCTCTGGAGCTCCTCACCCGCTTTGGACGTTACCTGCACACTCTCAACTTTGGAATGGATATTACACAACCCTTTTCATTAGTGAAACTCCGTGTTGCTCAAATGCTGGCCTTAATTCCGAGCGTGAAATCATTGAAGATTGGGCTGCGCGGATTTGAGCCGGAAGTTAATCCACTGTGGATTTTTGCGATGACAGATCGTCGACGGATGCCTCCTCTACCTTCTCTCAATTCCCTCACGACGCTCCAAGTTTACAGAATTTCTAACGAACTCTTGTTTCCGGATGTCTTCATTCGAAATATCTTGCTCGTTTATGGAGGACAGTTGATCCGATGTGTTTGCGACTATCGCATATTCAATGAATGCTTCCGGGCGCCTTTCGTCAACCTCCGTCATTTGGAACTAACTTGCTTTCATCCTTGCGTGCCAGATCATCGTATTATCATCAACACTGGACGCCTCAGATTGGAAAGCTTGTATCTGAGCGGAGATACAATCCCCTACAACAACAGCACAGTTCTATTACTCAACCAAGTCAGAGCTACACTCGTGGAGCTACGGATGGATCAATTGAGAAATGAAAGTGGAGTATTCCAAATGGACCCTAGCATTTTGCAGCAGTTTCCAAAGCTCAAGCGATTGACAGTTTGCGCATCATCTCTAATTAACAGCGGACTGTGGTACGTCTTTAGACATCAATTCCTCAACCTAGAGCACTTACGCTTTGAGTCTCGAGACCAACGTCGCATACCACATGGACCTGCTCCCAACACTGACAACCGGGATGGAGTTTTCTCCCTTTTTCACAAACTGGAGACGATCACTTGGGTGGTCGGTGGAAGCGAACTACAGTTCAAACGTTGGTAACTTAAGGAGGCAATCTAAACACCGTATATTATGTATTTGTTTATACAGAAATTTGGAGTACTTAAAGTCAGGTCCAGTTTAAGATGGCGCCTTCCTTGCCAAAAAATTTTACCTCCGACTTTGCTGAAAATTTGTAGAA
>JAQGAP010002891.1:0-13777 GCA_034697805.1 Orchesella bifasciata | reverse complement strand
TTAGAAACAAACCACGTATAAAAATTTGTGCCAGTTCTTTTGTATTCATACCAGACCATACTTTATATAGCATTCCAGTTTGTATAGCGAATTCTTTCTATCTAAGCATTAACACTCTAACGTCAAATACATGGATATGAATTTAATATCTGCCACCCACCGGATGCTTTAAGGAAATCCAAACACGAAATGTGAAAAACAGAAGAGTTATAAATGGTGAAACTGTGTCATTTGCAGTCAGACATTCCCCGTTTTAAGTCAACATATAATCAACGAGCTCTAATATTTTTTTTATAAAACCTTATTTTGGGAAATTTAAAAAACGTAGGTTTTAAGAAGGGATCTTCCGTTAATATTGGTCAGAAGAACTTTAAGGTTAGTAAAAGATTACGTATATTTCTTTGCATTACCAAAATTGTATCATTGTCGAATGAAATCAAGCTCTGTTCATAGTTGCAAAAAGTCAGACAAATTGATTTTTTGTTAACCTTCCTGATTAAAAGATACGCGGGACTAGATTCCGAATTTAAATTGGTTCCAACATTCTGTTTAATTTTTATTCTTTTTGTTTTATTCTTATTGTTATATTTATTATTGTTATATATATAATTATAAATCCGCTGCTCGGTAGTGTCAAGGTTTTTACGTTCGAACGTTGGAAGTACATTCTTTACTTGTGTGCATATTTTAACTAATGTCTTAGTGAGAATGCGGAACGCCAACGTGAAACCTGTGCCTTTAACCATCGAATCTCTCAAAATCAGACGGGAGAGACGATTGGAAAGAAACCGATGGGAGAGAACGGTATTGTAGTCACATTTAAAAAGCATTATAATGAAACGAATGCTTTATTAATAATTCTTGTTTTAGTCTCCAGTAAACGAGATGCATGAAATAGGCAGAGCAAGTCATCCAGACCCCAGTTTTAAAAGCGGCAGCTACCTCCCAGCTTACAAAAGGTTATTGTTTACAGCAGAGTTGCTAAATATTCCACTTGAGGATTTGGATCCCTTTTATGACAACGCAGAGGTAATATTCCGTTCGTCCGTCCTTCCGTGACATATAAATCTTTCTTATCACAGCCTCAAAACTGCTCATGTTTATCTTGCAATTCTAGACTTTCGTGATAGTCACAGAAAAAAAGTTGCTTCATCGCTTCAGTGCCCGAAAAACACTCAACTTATTTAGCCCATTCAATCCGTTGAGAAGAAAGTGTATTGGTTTGCTCCACCATTGGATTTACCGTTGGTTAATCATACTGACAGCTTTTGGGGACTCAATCCTTCTGGCGCAGCCTAACACTAATCATCAAAAGATGTGATAATCAAAATACTAATATGTTTCCTAAATTTTCAATAAATATAGTGATCTTTTAAATTTATTCCCAATTCAGGATATTCTACCTCTTCGGAGTTATCTACACATTTGACTTTGTGACAAATTTGATTGCAAGAGGATTTATATTAGAGCAGTTTACTTTGTTGCGGGATGGCTGGGGCATTGTGGACTTGCTACTTCTCGTACCCTACTACATACCATTCATTGGAAGGCATCTCTTTCTTTGTGGACTTCGTTCATTGAAAATTGCGGCTCTCATTCCAAGTACCCAGTATTGTTGTAATTTTTCATTGTTTTGGTTCCTTAAGCTAATATTACTTAACCTCTAAAAATATTCCTAAAGGTTTAAAGTCAATGGTGAAAGTTGTATTAAAAACTGTTGCTGATCTCCGGCACATGTTTTTATGGACCTTGTTTGCAACATATATGGTGGATATTTGCTCTGGTGGGCTATCACTTTTTAATGGGCGTGTCATCTCAGAAATGCGTTCGTGATTTCCCTGAGGACGGTTCCATCGGTGAAAGTCGTGACTTGAACTGGCATGCCTGGATCTCAAATACCTCAAATTGGTTTAGGTTTCGTTATGGAAGGTATAAAACGTGTGGAAATCATTCATGGGCAGAGTAAGCCTATTATATTGATGGTTGTGAAACAGTCACAAAGCTATATTACATGTTCGTCAGATTCTCGTCCATCTAAATCCAAGCCGTATATTTTAGGCAATGTACACAATATAGATTGTATGGAAACTTCACGTGCTTGCAAGTTCATCATTCTGACGATCCTATTTATGGTTCAATGAGTGTGGCTCTGACGTCAACCGTTCAAATAATGCTGCAAGACTCCTGGGATGAAATTTATAGACAAGTGAGTAAATTAACTAGCTATAGTCAATCTATTGACTACAAGAATACTTTCGAATTCCAAACATGCTTTCACTGTTAATGAACGTGGCAAATATAATATGTAATTTCTATAGATTGTAAAGTCCGGTGGTCCGTGGCATGCACTTTACTTCGTTGTAACACTTTTATTTGGTTCATTTTACACACTCAACATGATTTTAGCAGTTGTTTTGAAATCCAATGATGACTTTTCGAAAGAAATGAAGCTGGCTGAAAATTTGGATAGTTGCAGATGCAAACGGAGAACAAGCAACGTTTCTCGTTCGAATGATGGGGAAATAGACGAAGACGATTTCCGTGATCCCAATGAAAACAACCAGAATGGCAATATTACTGCAGGTTATTCAAATTTTTGGGTAAAATTGGGAAAAACAGTTTAGCAATTACTATTCATTCATAAAATTGTGTTAATAATTTGTTTTTTTTGCAAAGAATTTTATTGCAAAAATCCCATCCACAATACTTGGAAAAAGTTTACAAAACTCATAATTGTTATCACATTCCATACTTTCACGGAGTTGATAATGGCAATCGCCACAGTCGCCAACTTAATATTTCTTTCATTGGATAATTACTGGGTTGAAGACAATTCGCAGCTGCTCATGATTCTGGAGTCAGGATATCAGGTTTGCGAATAAAAATACAATTAAAGCTCTCGTTTTACTCATTTCTTTTGTAGGTTTTCGGATTCATGTTTGCAGTGGAGGGTTTGATGAAGTTCGTAGCGTGTGGTCCAATATCTTTCTTCAAAGATAAATGGAACGTTTTCGATACTTGGCAAACAATTTTATTTCTTGTTGAATATAAATTTGAGCTCAACGCTCGTTGGATGACCGCTCTACTTAGTCTACGCTCTGTAAGCATGATACTATCTATATTTTCAGTTCAAAAGAAGTTGGTTCTTACCATTTTATTTTGTTGACAGCTTCGAATATTTCAATTGGCAAGAATTTGGCCAACTTTGAATTCAATGTTAAACGGAATTTTTAGTGCCATGGGACCCGTCAGTGACATGACGGTTGTAGCAATTGGCGTTTTCTACATTTTTTGCGTGGCCGGAGTTCATTTGTTTGGTGGTAAAATTGGTAAAGTTTTTGCTTTTGTATATTTTGATTACTAAATGACAAGTGAAACAGGAAACATTTTTAATTGTAGAATCCAAACATTCTGAATCTCACTGGCATTTCAGAGACTTTTGGCACTCTTTTATGATAATCTTCCAACTTGTTTGTGGCTCATGGATGGACTCCATGTTGGAGTGTGTTGATGATCATGGATGGACTTGTATTCCATTCTTCGTTTCGGCAGTCATTTTGTTAGATATGGTTATCCTCAACCTCCTTCTAGTCATGTTCCTTCAGAGGTTTTCTACTACAAATTTATCAACAACTAAAGGAAACGGGAAAGCTGACACAAATAAGGTGACAGTTGCTGTCAACAGGCTTAAACGGGTGTGGAGGTCGATTAAAGTCAAAGTTGGAGCACGTTTACGACGAAAAGCCACTTCAAAGGTTCGACCATTTCCCGAAGATCAAGAAGAAGAAATTATTCAAGTTGAGGCATCAGTTCCCAACAAAACAATTCTTTTCAATTCTTTGAGAGGAGCAATGCCTAAAATATTTGGAATATTATTGGTGTGTATCCTTATCTGGCTAGTCTGTGCGATTGTCGGTGTTCAACTTTTGAGTGGAAGATTCCAGTATTGTAATTGTAATACAGCTAAGCCGACAGTTATCCGAAACAAAGAGGAATGTTTGCATCACAATTTTACTTGGACAAACGTAAATTTTGTAGCTACTTTTGACAACGTTGGAAGTGCCTACATGCGAGTTCTTGAAATAATAACGTTTAAGGGGTGGGGAGATATCTTCATTTGGGCAACCGATTCCGGAGAAATCGATGAGAATCCTAGTTTTGAAAAAAGTTTTTGGATTTCTGGCTATTTTGTGGCTGTCATTCTTTTTGGTTCCTTTTTCGAATTTAATCTATTCACTGGTGTGCTCATTGATGAACTTAACCAGGAGAAAGCAAAAACAGAAGCGGACGCTACAAATACCAGAAAGGTTGGATACCAGGATGCACGGAAATACATTCAGGACAAATTGGAGAAAAAATTTTCAAATGCAGATGCGCATTCGGTAAAAGTTTAGAACACAATTCGTTAACCAAACTTTACATGATAACATTTTTTATCATATTTTCTTTGGATAGTGTAGCTCAAATATCAAAAAGTCATTTCGGAAGTTTTGACGTCAAAACGCTTTGGAAAGGTTATTTTTCTCAACCTCGTATTCAACCTGGTTTTACTTTCGATGGAACAACGAAGCATCAAAGTAATAGCTTACATATATTAAAACATTTTTAACCGTTTGGTTGCTGATTTTACGTTTATCTATAGTTGATAAGCTCCCACAATATGTATTGATGATACTTGCATTGACAACCATAATTTCGTTGTGGTCAACGTAACCCAGACTCCCAAGTTATTATGCATGGTAAAAATACTAGGGTCCCATTGTCACCATGTTAAATATTTTTAAACATCACAGTGACGTATTTCGGGAGTCAAGGGAGACCTTCTTTATGACATCACTGTGGTGTCTTGATTTTCAAACACAATATGGTTCCAAGGTCTATGGTCGCTAATACAACACAAGCTAAAAACGCCACAGTGATGCTCAATGGGAGTCAATGCAATCTTATCAAAAAACACCACTGTGTGGTTGCTGGGACTTATCAGGTTAAGCTGAAAAATGAATGTCAGTTAAAACTATATAACAATTTGAAACTAATGTGTATTTGCAGCCCTACATGGTTACTTTACTGATTCTAAACGGAGTTTGTACTGCTATTTTTGCAAGTGAAAGTCTCCTCAACATGTTTGCACTTGGGCGCAAGTTTTTCTGGAACCCCCGCAACATGTTTGAGCTTTTTACAGAGTTACTCTCAATATTTGATATTTTGTGGACAGATGTAGCGTTGAGAACTTCCTTGCTCACATTTCGCCCTGGTTTGCTCCGTTTGGTGAGATTCACTTGGGTTTCCAGATATCTTCGTCATGTGAGAGCTGCAGACGGACTCCGACAACTTTTAACTGTTCTCCAAATCTCGCTTCCAGCTTTCTCAAACACTTGCGTCTTCCTACTTTTGATCGTGTTAACTTATGCCTTACTTGGAATGCAACTTTTCCAACATGTACCATCAAAGACGATCTTGGGAAATTTTCACACGCTGCCAGCTACCTTCGTTAATCTTTTACCTAAAACTGTCTCCGCCGGTAAGGATATATTATAATGTGTTTGTGGCGATCAGTCTCAACAAGTTCGGTTTCTTTTTTAATTTCAGAATGGCACGATCTTATATGGAGATTAAACTATGATGGTTGGTGTGATAATGACAGCGGGAATACATCACGGTTCTGTGGAAACGACACTGTCGCAGGAATTTATGTCTTCTCGTTTCTATTTATAACCTTCGTAATACTGGTGAACATTTTCAGCGCCGTAATACTGGAAAGTTACTCCCTCGCTATAAAACTTGCAGATTGCGAGCTCACTGACGATCACTTTGAAATGTTTTATGAAGTTTGGTCCCAATTCGACACAGAAAACTCCCAATTTGTTGGTTGCCACGATTTAGCTGACATTTTTGAGGGCTTTGAACCACCTTTGCAAGTTTTAAAGCCCAATCGATGTGCAATTAGTCTCATGAATATATCCATTTATCAAGGTGACAACTAATCTACTTGCTTCAATATTTCTTGAAACAACAGTTTAAATTTCAATTGATAAATTTGAACTCAGGAAATATGTTTCATTGTGCTGACGTGTTGGATGCTGCCATCGCCTTTTTATACTTTCGTAAAGGTGTTATCTCTGCAGACGGTTTCAGCCAGAATCAAGATAAAATGAATAAATGGAAGGATTCTGAGATGGAAATAACTTTTTCGACGTTTCAGCGGCAACGGGAACTACAAAGTGCAAAAGTCATTCAACGCGCTTGGCAAAAACGGAAGGTTTCCCAACAAGTAGTTTTAAATTAGGCTCATACTACAGCTTGAAATCTCTTTATTTAGCCTTTTCACTTATTTAATAAAACCGCTTATGTGCATAGTAAAACAACATTGCTTCATACATAAATTATGTAAAAGAAAAACATAAAAGCCATTGATTTTAAATAAAACTGTAACACACTAATGGGAACAATTCTGGCAAAACGTCCGACCACCCTATCGGCACGTCGCTTTAAAATAAAAAAGCAATGTCAAAGCGATGGAAGCAAATTTTTATTGGATCTAGCATCGTTAAGAGTTTACCAATAATGTAGGCTCGTAATCGGTGGTGCCTAGATACTACTGATTTGGTATCATCAAAGTAACGAAATCTTTTCACACTGAATTCGTTACGACTTTGCATATTTGGCCTTCTAATGCCAACCATAGAATCGATGTAGCTATAACAAATGTACGATTAGTTACATTGCTTTGCGTAGTAGCATGTTTGCACTGAAATCGTCATTTCTTGTAGCAGATGTTCATGATTAAACTTCAGAATACAATTTCCTTCATTTAAGTGCAGAAGTCTATGTGAACTGGATGATAACCAGTGCGAACATTTTTTTAGGTCACAACGCCCCGTCCTGAATGATTCTGTCTTTCAAATACCCCATCTCTTCATTTTTTATCGAGCAATGTCAATGGCCAATTCCCCTGATTGTTTTTGAATGTTGACGTTCGCTCCGTGACTGACAAGCGCGCTGACTAAATCTAATTTCGTAAGTATAAGGTGTTGAAGAGCGCTTTGTTAAATGGAGTATGCCCATAACTATTCAGAGCATTGACATCAGCCCCAAGCTGTATTAATACCTTTAAAGCTTCCAAGTTTCCATTAAAAGTTGCGTTGTGGAGAGGCGTATGTTGTTGGTAACATTTTAGTTTCCAGTTAGCTTCAACTGCTATCAAATTGTTGAGAAACGAATCACTCCGTCCCAAACGAATTGCTTTAAACAAAATGTATTCTCCATACCTGTCTACTGCATTGAAGTTGACTCCACCTCTTTTGAATATATTTAGAATCTCATTCTCAACTTCCCTCTTGTTGGCTGCAATGTCGAAAACTGTTTGTGCATTTTTATTTTTCATGATGAAGGAGTTTGTGTTGTTTATGGAATCCAAATAAACAACTGTTTCATGAAGCTCAGCCTGGGTGTACCTCTCTGCTACAAGGTGCAGAAATGTATTGCCAGATTCATCAACAGCGTCGGTTCCCGCTTGATTTTGAATCAGAATGCGTATAATTTGCACAAGGTTGGGTTCAAAACCTTTACCAGCAGCCAAAAGAAGCACAGTCGTATTAGACGAAGTTGTAGCGTTAACATCGCGTTCTTATCAGTCAGCATTCTAATCAGCGCCAATGTTTTCCGTTCCAAAATGTCTTTGCGAGAGAACACACTAAAGGTGTCACTCTCTTGCCTCCAATTACGTCAACCATTTTAACCTTCGACTCAATTAAGTCTGGTTGAATTCGAAACAACAACTGGAGAATTCGGAATTTGTGTTCAAACGTTGCTGGAAACACTGTATTTATTTTTGTTATGCATAAATCAACCAAGTCAGAATTAAATTTAGTGTCACTCAGCCTTTTGTTGAATCCTTGGCTGTTTATTAAGAATTCCACAATGGAGTAGTCTTGATATTTGATAGCAACATGGAGCAACGAGTAGAGTTCCTTGTCCCAAATTTCAGTGGCATCTCTACTCTTTCCAACATGTGTTAGAATTCTGTGGATCGCGTTTAAATCTTCAGTGGGAACAGTCTTGAATAATATTCTTGAAATTTCTGGAGTATTTGATTTGAACAGTTCAAATTCATCAAGAATTTTTTTAAGTTTAGTTGAATGATTGAATTCACCATCTGAAACTTCATTTTGGTGAAAGCTGGGTCGAGTTTTCATGTTGTGGAGCAACTCAATCCCATGTTACATAGTACATCCTATGTAAATATGTACACAAAAACGTTCATTCCGGTATTTTCAACACGGAAGTTTAGAGTTAACAGTTGGAATGATACTTACCGGCAGAAAAAGACCACCCCTACCATAAGCCAAATCCTGTCTACGGAATAACACATTTTCGCTTGCAGCAACAAAAAAAAATTATTTACAATCGGTGTTCTTTCACTACAGTAAGTACAAAAAGCGTCTCATGTAGCATAGTTTTATGATGTAGATCGTGAAAAACATGAATGCTACATAAACAAATAAAATTTGGGACTTAGAATACATCCTTTCAATCAGATTAAATCAAGTTTATGAGTCAGGTTTTGTTCAGAGCTCAAACCAAAACTAACTGAATATGTTTATAATTACAATAGATTTATTGTCCGTACATAATGTTTAATCATTTCTACCATTTTAGCAACCTCCGGATATTCTTCTCCATAAAGAGCAACGAGCATCTTTCCTGTTTCAGTTACAACTTGAGTGGCTTCAGCTATTTTGTCAATCGTTTTCTGATACGCGTCTTCCAGAGACATGCCTTTCTTGCAGTGATAAAAGTAAACCGAATTGGCCGTTTCACCAGCCGCCATCTCCTTCTTACACGACCACAAATCATTCATACATTTAGAATGTTGAGTGTAAACTTTGATGAGACTTCTGAAGAGGAATGATTCCCGAATTGTCTCACTAACTCGAAGGTCCTGGTAGAATGCAATCATTTCAAAAGCGACTATTGCTCCGATAGTAGACAACCTGAGTGTAGGCTGCAACATTTTGTACATGGCCGAGGAGTTCTGCCATTGCTGCATCCACTCGCTGCAATTTTCAAAAGAAATCCCTTCGTGGAAGTCCCTGTATCCCAAATAAATGTGGTGAGCAAACTGCTCCTTCTTCTAAAGCTCATTCAGCAACGCGGATAAACCTCTGAGTGGCTTTTTGTATTTTTCTGGAAGGTACACGAATTCGTTTAGAACGTCGTCTACCGTCAGTCTGCGCCACCCAGCTTGTGGTAGCGGATTCCAGCTAAAAAACTTTCCGGCTTCTGTTAGCTGAAATCAGCACCTAGTAGCGGGGCCAGCTACCAGAAGGCGAACGCCAATATTTTTACAAATTTAGTGCATTAAAACTTTATGAATTTTATTTGTTAACTGTCACTGCTATTAAACCGTCGTTTTTAAATACACTGCATTAACTAAATTTAAATAAAGCTAGAAACGAACGTAATATGACATTTTTTCAGTTCCGGTGTTGCATCTCTGGTGACGGAAAACTGAGTTTTCTTTTGTTTAGATGCTTGTAGAATACAGTTCCCAAGTTTAATTTTTCTGTAAATTTGTACAAATGTGGATTGGACTATGAGGAAAACGATGCAAATAAGCTCCAGCCCGCCCAGTTTGGTCTTCGATTTGAAACAATCAGTTCAAGGATTTATTTATCAAAATTCCGCTACTGGTAGCTGGATAAAACTGCTTTTCATCGTTTTTTCCGGCTTCTGCTAGCGAACCCCGCTACCTGCGTGCTGATTCCAGCAACAAGAAGCTGGTACAGTTTTTTAGCTGGAATCCGCTACCACAAGCTGGGTGGCGCAGACTGACCGTCGCAGTCCCTTCCACAATGTTGGTCATTGAGGAGAAATAGGACTGGGCTAGTTTGAAAGGCATATTTTTCTGAAAGTTGTCCTTGTCTATAAATTCATCCTGAATGAAGTATGGGTCAAGTGAGGCGTAAAAGGATTTCATGTCAGAAACTTTCCAGCCGGGACACATAAGAGCTGCACCTGCTGCGTTCTGAAGATCTCTCAAAACACGGTAGTTGTCGTCAGTAGCCGGATCTCCTGACAACATTCCAAGAGACTCCCAAAGTTCTATCATTTTCTTGGTCTTTTCCTCAACGCTTTCTAAGTCCTGTGGTTTTAGCTCCCCTAGCTTGTACGGTAGTGGAACTTTCGCTAAGAATTTTATTTCTTTTCCTTGTTTATCCTGCTGGGCTATCTTGAATTGCAAAGAAATTGGTCTGCCTTTGTAGTTTTCGTATTGTGGAGATAAATTGCCTTTCGAGTCGTACCACTTGTGATCAGAAAAACACGAACAGACAGACAGACAAATCAGACAAAAACGAACGGATTCCAGCAATTTCGACCTAGAAATGGTATCAACTCCTTCTACAGCAACCACTTGCTCAACTACAAAAACTTTTCCAAATTTAGGAGTCATTTCTAGATGTTGTAAAAAGTTTAAAAAAATTAAGTTATGTGAAAGCGTACTCTTAATTTTAAAATGAAAAGATATGGAACTACTTCCAAAAATCTCATTTATTCACAGCTACTACTCGCAAGCAAATGAATAAGCAATGCAAAAGTAACTGAATTCAAAGGTTCGTGTTTTCATTCACTTTATCCGTGTTGAGTTTTGGATGTTTGAGAAATATTAAAATGGACATTTTAATTTAGCATCAAATGTTTTTCATTGTAGACATAATTTTGACGGCGCGTGAAATTTTGTTCAAAGTGGTTCAAGTTGTTGTATTGTGTGAACAAGGAAGCACACAATATACATTATATGCATATTATTTATCCTCATTGATCTTGCGTGTTGTTTGTTTCAAAACGTTTAAATTTTGAAGTCTTGCAGTGATATGAAGGTTTACATTGGGAACTTCCTTTTCTGATTTTGACATCAAATAATTCTTCTGTTCATTTCCCAACTATTTGAAGTTTTTCAGTGTAATTGCACAGTGCGAGCATCAATTTTTGAACAATTATACAGACATGTAGGTGACGTATATTCATCATGTTTTTCTTATATTTATGCCTCAAGCTATTGTACTTATTTTCAGACACGAGCTTTATTGTGTGTTCTACTGAAGAAAAATATTCAAAGTTTTATGTCATCTGATAGAAAATAATAAATGTCTAGCTTGGCAGTCTAACCGAAGTGGCTTTTGCAAAGCAAAAAGTGAATTGGAATGTGAAATAATAGCACTCAAGACAAGACTCCAAGGCAAGGATGTCGTTCTCTGGATTTATAAAATTTTATGAAATGAGGATTTCCTTCATCAAATTATTAATTAATACAGAAAGCATAAGCAATTGATGATATTACAAATTTCAAATTTATTCAACACAGAAGAAGATGGAGGTTACACACTTCCTCAATGGTTAAATTTCGTGTGTTATATTGAAACTTAAAAATGTACAAGGGAAGGCTGACATAAACTTTCATATAGGAATATAATTGATTCATTCTGAAATCAGAGGGATACTATTTTGTGCGTTTTCAAACAGCTGCATGAATTCCTTACTCCAAATTAACGCGTCTTTCAACCTGTCACCATTTATCAGCGTCATCAGATAGATTATCACGACGAGTGAGATGCATCCTCCACGTTGCATATCTCTTGACGTCTGCAGTCATGAGATATACTGCACCCAATTCAGCTACGATTTTATAAAAACTCATGATAAAGTTCATAGAAAGAATAAAAAGTAATGACTTTGCTTAAAAATGATAACGACATCATAAGGCAAATTGCCCTTGTTAAAGAAATTTGCAACGCATTCGTATCAGAGCGTGAAGTGAATTGAAAGAAATAAAATTATATAAAATTTGTGCTCTGTAATGAATTATTTGAAGGATAAGAAACATAATGTCTTGCACATTTAGCTGTTTCAAGACTCTGATGACCTGGACATATTACTCACCAAAAACGAGAAAAATATATTTCGGAAAGATTCTAAAAAGCTTGAAAACAGTTGACTGTCAGAACAAATGATCCACTTAAATCGGATCGCGACTAAGTTGGATGTAGAGGACATGGAAGCATTGAAAAACATTTCATCAGATGGGAATAATATAGATTCATTACTTAAGTTGATTGATGCAGCCAAGACGAATACACTTCAAAAGTTTGATGACGATGCTACAGTAAATATGGAAATGGATCCGCAAATTTTACAAATGTCTAAAGATCAACTCTCAAACAAGCTGGACAAGCTTTTTGATACCATCATCAGAGGCAGTTGGCTGGTTGTGTAATAAATACGCACTACCTTGCTTCCAACGAGCTTAAAATGTTTTAAAAACCCATTTACGTGATAATCCATGTACACTGTTTTTTCACTTGTTTGTTAGTTTTTTATTAAGATTCTAGACAAAAATATATTTTGTAATGGAAACTAGTGTATGAAACCGTTAAAGTTTGTAACAGATCTGCGCTAATTCTTTCCGAAGTGTTTGCATTTCAACTGGCACAAAGATTGAGAAAAGTTGACGGGCTAAAATATGTGTTTGTTGGCAAAGACTTTCTACTGGCTGAACTGATATTCCTAGAATTTAAATATTGGAATCCACTAAATATTTGGGACAAGATTGGACTTGTTGAAAGCTCGGGGATTTGGTTGTGGTGGAGTAATGTGATTGGATCTGCTAACGGCCGCGCAGTTGAGGAGAATTATGCAAGGGCAAATGAATTTGTTGTTGAAAAGCCAACGATGAGTGGAAACGTTGTTGTTATCTTCTATTATATTGCATAGATTGTGGAATTAGTATTTGCAGTTTTCTAGTGGAAGGTTTTGTGGGGCTAGATCATTTATTTATACTAAATTAATTACGAGCATTTGTGAGACAAGAAATTTCTGTAAAAAATTACAGAAATATTTGCAAGGCGGAATGAAGAGATTTTACCAACATGTAAACAGTCAGATTCGACGCTAAATCGAAAATTTTATTGTTTCTAGAAATAAAATCACAATACTTACGGACCAGATCTGCTATTAAAAATACACTAACATATAGAAAGCATACAACCTATTTTAGTCATTAAGTAAAGAACTTCAGATAACCGGATCATTTGAGAACGCATTTAGGCTTAGTAACGGTAAAACCACGCACTGAAAGCAGCACGTAGTAAGCCCGGAGGTTAGTTCTGATTGACCGCTTATCTGTTCGACCTCCAGTTTCCCCAGAGAAGGGCAGAGTTGAAGAATGGTTGTAACGACAACTTCTTGCCCAACCGATTCCAATAGCACTGATAACTTAATAAACCTCATAGGTGTTCTAATTCAGACTCAGACTCGTCAGAATCTAATTTTCTAGCTGTGTACTTTTAACGCGTGTTAAATAAAAGGGGGGGGGGGGTAAAAACCACTCGAACAAAACGCTTAATAAAACAAATCAACTTGATTCTCCGACTTTATTTTAACAGAAGGGTGTAAAGAAAGCCAATCGATCCAAGACTTAGAGGGAGACGGACACGAAAATTTTTGTCTAGTCCGTGAATATATTTCATAATTATTTTTATTAGTGTTTCAGTGCGGTTTTTTAATTGAATTTAGTATCAAAATAAAGCTAAAATTACACCGCATTTTCTTGTGAAGTTAGATAAGCAATTTGATCAGTGGTTCTGTTATTAATCAGT
The DNA here is from genome assembly GCA_034697805.1 of Orchesella bifasciata. Taxonomy (NCBI): domain Eukaryota; kingdom Metazoa; phylum Arthropoda; class Collembola; order Entomobryomorpha; family Orchesellidae; genus Orchesella; species Orchesella bifasciata. The sequence continues at coordinate 122 of JAQGAP010002891.1, read as the reverse complement.
GCTGCCAGTGACTAAATCCAAACATTGATAGACAAAGAACATATCTCTGGCAAGCAGACATAAATTTACATACAACTGTATGCAAATGGAGGCAACCCAATCAACCCAGGACTGAAAATCAA
>JAQGAP010002890.1:0-13778 GCA_034697805.1 Orchesella bifasciata | reverse complement strand
CAACTCGGACCAAAAATAACAGTCCCATTACAGATGATCGTAAATCCCACATTTCACTGCGTGAATTATCCATAAATTTCATCTGGAGGAGAGTAAGTCCTCAAAACAGATCCGTTTGTTTTTTATTTCAATGGGCAACACTTTCCCTTTATTGGCCTCCTTCCCTTTCCCAAACCAATTCAGATTACTTTTTTTGATCCAAGCAAGAGCCGCACAATCAGGAAGCGTATCTGAAGAAAGGGGAAATGTTTGCGAACATTGATCCAAATCGAATCTCCACTCAAGCACGCCCTTCCTCCCAAAAAACCCTTCAATGAATTATGAAACAGGCCACTTGAAACCTTAGAGCTGAGAAACAGACGTCATCCATAAAGAAGGCGGTTTTGGCCAGTTCATGCAAATGAAATAGGCACTTCAGGAAGCGCCGGAAGTTATGCGGTTGTTCGGAATGGCAGCAGTAAAAAACCAAAGGAAGAATAGTCAACGTCTGTTTGAAATTCAAAAGTCAACATAAACTGGTGTGATTTACCACTTGATCTTCCGTTTCATGAATGGTAAACTAAAAAGTTTGCAATTTAAATTTGCAAACTAGAAACTACCCTATTTCAACATTATGGAAAAGTCCACACGTGTGGTTGTATGAGCTCAACGTTTTGCTAAGAGCTCCTATAAAAATAAGTCTCAGCATTACATGCAGATGCGAAACCAAAGGATTTGCAGAACCGTTGAATTGAAATTCATCGTCTGTGAATTCTCCCAGACATGAGCATGAAAATGATTGAATAACTCAAGTTGACCATTGAGAAGTGTGTCTCTGGAAAAGCTTTTTCCAGTAGTTACTTTAGTTGGATCACATCGCTTGTTTCTCATCCTGAAGTAAGTAGGCATCAACACACTCACACTAAACAAGACTGGAAGCGATCGCCTCTTCGTGTTTTTGTGCAGTAGCAAAGAAAAGATTGCTAACTTTTAGTTGCTGATGTCCTAAACTTTCTTGCTTCCTCTCTCTCTCCCCCAAATAGTCGCATGGAAAATGGGAGTAGACACGTAGAAAATTCCTTTTCCTTTGAAAGATGTACTGGAGTGGAGAGAAATGCTATGGTTTGTGATCAGTCTTGACTGTAGCAATAACAATAGTCGAGTGACCATACCGTACTTAGAGTATTGGCAGCCTGCAGCTTCGAACACACATGGACACTCCAATCTCTCCACTTACATCAAGACTCTTAGGTTACTTTCCTGGAGTGAAATGACCATTCACAAAGGCTGTTGTACGTAAACAGGAAAAAATATATGTTGCATTATTGACACTTGTCTCTCTTTCTCTCGGATCGTGTTATAGGAGTCGCTCTAGTTGCTACAAAAAGGAAACTGATGTGATGCACAGATCAAGGTACAAAGACAAAAAACTCCACTACTGTTTTAAGAATCCCGACAGGGTGCATTGTGTGCCAAAGGAAAGAATTATTGAATTTGCTTCGAAATTTCCAACATTCAAAAGAGCTCACTACAAACACACATGGAGCACATATGTGTAACAAGATTAAATTTCCAAGCGGAAACGTATAGTGTGTTTTAGATGGAAATGGAATGGATGTAGTAGCTGTGCAAATTCAAACACACGTACATGAGACTGAATTGATATAATAATACAAAAGCATAGATACACATATGCAAGTTGTCACAAAATGTACCTACTTAGTGCACACTTATTCTCGTAGGAAAAAATTGTTTTCCGATTAGGTAACTCGCAATCCTGACACACATGAACTACCCGGAGATCAAAAATGGATGTTTGCGCCAACTCCTCTCCTCCTATTTACATTGGGATTCGGTACTACTACTAACAATAATTGGAAATTCCTTTGCTGCTCTTCATTTCAGTGGAAAAGCGGTATATCAACATATTGAAATCCTATAAGCTTTTACAATATTCACTATTATTTATTCTTTGGAGGAAAACGTATCCGTTTGAAATCAAATCTTCAGTTATGAAAACACTAAATCAAAGGTTAACAAAATAAGGATGGCATGCTTGAAAACGCATGTAAACGTCGGAGCAAATACAATGAAATGAACACAAAAAAACACTATAAAAAGTAAAAATCTCCTTTAAGTTTAGGCTGGAAATTGGAATGTCTCAAAACTTTGAAAATCCTAAATAAAATGCTGAAGAGCAAAACGGATGTAATCCATCCAAGCATTGGAGAGGCAGATTATTGGATTCTTTAGTCACAAAGGGTTTTCTACTTGATGGATACAGAGGGACAGTCATAAGAAGATTTAGGAACAAATGGAGTATGCTCGAAATCCATGGACCAACAACCAACATTTGTTGGCCAGTTTTTGTCCTCCATTTCCTTCAATGCAGAAGGCTGAAGTAGTACAGTACAAGTAAACAACTTTTTCTCTTCAACTCTTTACATCTGTCACATTTTAGTCTTCTGGGTCTGATGGGCATTTCCTTTTAGGAACGGAAAATCGTTGTGGTTTCTTTCCATGTACCTGGTTGCTCTGCTTCTGCTACTACTAATAAAGCTGTTGTCTCTTTCACATCACAGATACTAAATATATATAGGCCACATACTTATGTTGCAACCCACCGTAACTTTGAGTACGATAAGCTCTTTCAAGATAAGAATGGAGAGAGAAACTTATGTTACATATGCTGACAAGGAGAATAGTGGTGGGGATACTAAAAGTTGATACGAATCTTCTCTCTTCTATTCATCCCATTTGTTCATATTATATCCTGTCCTCAAAATCTCTAAATACATCTTTGTACGTGGCCCTTTCCTTTCTTTAGGAAATGTCCATCGCGTCCCAGAAAAAAATTGTATCTTGGTCAGGTCAGCTACTAGGCATGTCTAGTAATGCGAGTATTAGTTGGTCCTTTGTGTCTGTAGATAGGTAAGATGAAAGGCTAATCTATTCGGTTTCCTTTTTTTCACATGTTTGAGTGCAAGCACAAATCAGAGTACGTTGTCATTTCAATTCAAGTACGTAGCGGTCATTGAGCTAGTGAGAGCGTGTGTCTCAATTTCTATTTGAATAAATTTTCACATCAGTTTTGCAGACATTCATAGAACAAGTATTAATTCAGTTTACATGTAAATTATATTATAATTTTGAGTAGGGGGAATGCAAGACGGAAAAGGTTAGAACGGTAATAATGCAGTTCTTAAACATCGACCTACTTATTCCTGTCCGGCGTCCGGTTGGATAAATGGAGCTAAAGATATGAAGAAACATTTCCAGCAAAAGCTATAGATCAAGAAATACGATCAACATAAAAATACTACACTTCCCCTATACATACATGGAATTCTAAAAATGCTCGAGAAGTTCATAACATAACCATGTAATTTTATTACTGCAGCTGCAAATGAACTACTCCCAAAAACTTTCTGTAAAGCCTACACAGTTCGTATTTCCACGTCCGGAGAAAGCAACACAGGTTTACATGATAAAGATGAAACAACCAAGTTTTTGAACCATAAAAGATATTCCCACGAGCATGTAGCCAGTCTAAAAGAGCCTCTGCACATAAATTGATAGTGGGCCACGTTCAGAATTAAAGTAAGAAAGTGCTTAAAATTAAGAAGGTATTAAATGAATCGGCAAACTTCAACCATTACAAAGCAGTTCAAAGGTTCTTACATAAATCACTGAGAGATGTCTGTAATCGTAGTGGGAGCTTATAATTCACAAAGAGAATTACATATTGTACTCCAATCCTTTTGCAATCTGGACCCTCGGCACAAACAAAAAGTAAAACCAAACCACTCATCTCATCTGCTTAAAACCCAACAGGAACATGATACATGGTTTTGTAGTCAGTGAGAGAGTAGTGGACACTGATTTTATTAAGCACTTTTAGGCTGGACAGTCTCATTCTTCTATGAAAAGCCTATAGATTTAGCTTACAACAAGGGCGATAAATATTCCATCAAGTATTCACATTTTAAAACGGCAAATAGAATCTCAAGTGCTCTTGTAAGAGCCATTTTGTCCAACAACAACAACCCCTCCAGTCATACCTCTCACTCGACATCGACATCCTACTTTCTCCTCCACGAGAAAAAAAACCACACGACAAAAGAACTGAAAACAGGAGCAGTTTGATATGATGCGATGATACAAACTCACAATAAGGGTAAGCGTGCATTCATGCGTGTCATGTTCTGATACCAAATAAATAATACACATGTACTCCGCATCAACCATATCATGAGGAAATGTGTCTATGACTTGTCCTCCTACCGTTGTCCTTCTTGCGTCCCTCCCGATTGAATCCTTTTCTCCTTTACACCAGAATCCAATTTCCCTTTATCGCAAGGAACAACGGAGTTTCATGAATGAATGAATGAAATGAAAGCATGTCACTAAACGTTGGGCGGGCGGGTTCGTTTATGTCTCCTATTATGTACGTATTTATCGCGTTGTATATATATTTTGGTTGTCTAGTCCGGTGGTTGTTTGCCTTCTCGCACGACAGCCCAAGAGAAGTCTGCTTTATTTATGCCGTTTTCTGCCTGGGTCCTGGGAATTGTAACTTTTATTACATGATATTCCTTTTTTATGTGCCTAGTAAAACATTTCACTCTCAGTTTTCTAGAGAAAGATGATAAAAGTGCTGAAAAAAGAGCCAGCAAATGTAGTATGTTGCCGGAGGACAATGAATTTACTTTTTGCAATGGAAAACATGCACTTTCGATCTTCGGTTCCTCCCAACAAAAAATAAGTTGGGGAGCGTCGTCATTTAGTCACACTTCCTCTCGAGGAGAAAGAAAATCGTGCAAAATTTATGTACATATTTTTAAGGGAGGTTGAACCAACGCCACTAAATGCATTATGATGTATTATTGGATGGCCTAAACATACAAGATTCGATCACAAACATGCAGCGTAAGCATGCAAAGAAAATCAATTCACTAAACTCGCTAACATAATGTTCTTATACAAATTCTGCCTATATTTGCAAATACATACATAAACCATAACAAGATCTCTTCCCGATATTCTTCTGTAACACTGATGCTCAAAGTCATTCTGAACCTAAACACAAATACACTTGAGGCGATACTGCATTTACCTCCGAAACCATGAGAGAATGCTCATATAGTCCTTAGGTATATGAGCAGGAACAAAATCAGATCAAATGATGTTAAGTAGTGATGCATAAAAGCACGGGAAAACTGTCAGGGAAAAAATAAAACGGATTTCTTTTCACTTTTTGCAAAAAAGAAAACTGCTGGACCAAATGGAAACAGAGAGATATGGCTTACTTTTATCAGCAAACATACACATTTTGTTGAAAAAATACATTTTACGTAACGCTTTATCCAATACTGTGATACGGATCAAATAAAAATGTTCAGCTGCCAGTCTTCCCACACTGAATACCTTTATAAAAGTGGTTTCCAGCAACAGGAGACATTCAAAATTGGATAATGATATGTACGTTTGGATATACTGTAGTAGATGCTGCTACTTGTTTACAAAAAAAAGTGAATGTTTTTATTTCACTCATACTCTATCTCAAGGTATTAGTGAATTCTGAATGAGTGCTACAGTCTATTTTGCGGTGGATGATCAACAATAAAACCAGCAAAGAAGAGAGTTTATTCCGGGGAAAGAGAGCAGAGCCTACACAAGACTGTTATTGTTCTGAGTAGCAAAAGAAAACGGGGAAAGTGATATATAGAATAGCTTATTATTACCGGACCTTATTGAACTGTCGTAGCCTTACTCAAAACGACTTTAACTTATCAGACTTCACTCACTTGGCTGGATCAAAGGGGAGAATAGTGTCTGGTGTGCTTCAGCATATAGATTTCGGTATTTTTCTTTGTCTCTCTCTCTTACACAGACACAAACTGCTCCATAAGTTGAAATAGAAAAGGAGGGGAAGTACTTACATATTTTTTACCCAGTGTATTATTGAAGCTAAGCATGAGAAAAGTTTTTCTTTTGAGTTTCTCAGTCCCATGGCTTCAGTTACAGTTAACCAAACCAGTTACTTTTTTTATACATGTCGCTATTTTTCTTCGCAAAAAAAACAGCGGGGCATGACTAAAAGTGTAGACAGGAAACAATGAGTAGTGAGGACCACCAACCAGTTACATATTTTTGTGGAATATGATGAGGGTACATAAAAAATAGGAAAAAGTGCGAGGGAAAATGTCAGCATAAAGAGGAAAGAAAAAGTAACGATAGAAGTTACTTTCTCTTCCCCTTCCTCTCCAATATCGTTGGTGAAAGGTTGAATGGGGGAATCGGAGTTAATATATATTTTATGCACATAATATAACTACTACACACATGGAAGCTTTGCGACTTTTTTTTGTGCACGAATAAAGTTGTCACAGTTCGTCTATGTGGAGGGTAGGCTAGGCCCACTACTTCAACAAATGTAAGGCCTTTGTGTACAAAACAAAAACAGAGTGGGTACGGAACCGAAAATGGAGAAAGAATTGAATTGGCATGCCATGTATGCTTGCTCAATTGGATCTTTTCAACAACATGCATTGTTTGGTTGAAAAAGAGAAAGAGATGGGACGTTTTTTGGAAGAATGTAAAATTAGAAAAATGAAAACTTTTTGTTCTTCTCAGTTTTGTTTCTCCTATTTTGAATTTTGTCCAACCAACAAAATGTTTAAACTGGGCTTTACAATGAAATATAAGTTTGCTAGTCAGCAAACCAGAAATTTACCATCAAATGGAAAAGAATGATATGCAGTCATGCAGTAGGGTAGATGTTTCTGAAGTTGACGTTTTGTGTAATAAAATAACAAACAAATCAGTACAGGGACAAAACTTTTTCTTGTCATTTAAAGTTCACGTTTTTTATCTGGGCGCAGCAGCTCAAGTGTTTTGATTAGCATAAACAAACAGGTGAAGAATAATATGTTAGGTCATGTCCTATATTTTTTGAATACATGTAGAACCTCATGAGATGCAGCATGCAACCATCCCTTGATATCGTACATTTGTTAGACATGGATTAGATTATGTCATTGCAAAAGTGCATAGTGATTGTCAATTGCAACAACTTATGCAGTTCCAGCAATCCGAGATAAGAAAATCGACAACCCACACGCGTTCTCTGCTGTATTAAATTGTAATCCCCTTACTTATCAAATGGCAAATCAATATAGCTTCCATCCATAGCTAAATTTTCAATTACTAACTTGCTGAGTCTATTGCGGATTCAAGTCACGTAGTAGGATCCACTCATTACTTTGCTCTTTGCTGCAAGCAAGCACACTAGAAAAACTGGCTCTTTGCTTCTTTAGAAACACCGGCACAAAGAACTCAAGAAAGTGTGTCTGGGTAAGCGAAAATTGAGAATCAGCGACACACTCAATATCATTCGTCTTCTCTCTCTTTGCAGGTGTTAGGTACTACTCAATTTTGGTACACCTTTCGCTTTTCAAAATCCTTAAATATTAGGCAATCCACTTGAACTCCTTGAGTGGACATTTGCAGTTTTGATGCAAGGGTGCACACGGTACTTAATCTAAAACCTTTTGCCACTTCATTTGCCCAATAGCTGAGCGAACTCAGATTGAAGAGGTTAAAAGTTGTGACACGCCTTTCCTCCCACTCGAGCTAGAGTTTCTTTGGATATCCTTATACCAGTATCGAGCTGAAACGAAACGCGTGTATTTGATCAAAAAAGCTGTTAATTAGTCTAGGAGGGCTTTATACTGTTTATATATATTCAGTCGATAAGCTTTTGAATACACACACTAATTAGCTATATATAGGTTAAGAGAAAATGCTAAAATCGATTTTAGTCATTTTGGGGTTAAGTGCGTCTTTTGATAATTAACATGATCGTAAGATGAAGTTAAGCAATGGAATAATGGAGACGTCAAGAGTCAAGAATGGTATTATTGTACATATTTGACATTTGACAACGGAAACGTGACGAGTCCTACACTACATTAGGCCCCGTACTTGATAGGAATACTTTATTAGTTGCCATTACAAACGAACTGCTGAATAAGTAGGATTAGCATATAAATATGAGAATTGTTTTGAAACGCTCCTCTAGAGTCGACATCGATGGGATGGATGCAAGGACAAAAGCCTTACGCAACACTAGAGACACTTCAATTTTTTTGTGTTAGTCAACCCTGCGTAATTACAGTACTCAAAAGCGTACGCTTACAACTGTCTCTATAAAATTCAACGCGTTTTCAAGTTCTGGGTTCATTTCTATCTGAAATCATTGCGTTTGGAGCTGCTCTGCTCGCTCGGAGGATAAATGAAAAGGTGTGTAATATCACAGCAGCTGGTGCTTGAGGTTAACAAATTCCATCTGAAACTCCAGCGCTTCTCATCTCATCTCTCTTCCCACTTGGGAAAATCTAATTAGTTGATTAGCCGAATAAGAGGGGAGAGCAATAAATACACACAACTGATACGAAGCCAAGTAACCAACTGTATAAACTGTAGTGGAGTGAATAAGTGCTTCGTAAACGTAGCTAAAAATTCGTGTGACTGACTCAAATTTTCTGTGCCCTACCTTGTCTCTCTCCCGTGAGCACTCTCTTCCGAAGTGATAGCAAAAGTTTCTCCTTTTTCCTTGTTGCTGTATTGAACTGGAACTCGAGCTGTTTTCTCTGCCTGGCTGCCTGGTTGCTTGGAAAATTGACTTTGCTTTCTTTTTGGTGAAAGCGTTACCGCATATCACAAGTCATCCACTCCACTTTCTCCACTTTCCCTACTTTTTATACTTGTTGGTTGGGGAAAATAGAGAATACAGCTGTTTTAGCTAGATACAAACGGAAGAGGAAGACGGGGTAAGAGGAAAAATGGTCGCGTCGGAACTTGTCAAACGAGCACTTTGCTTTATTATACTTATGGTTTCTTTGAGCAAATGTGAAATCGATTCTTCAGCCCCGAAAGGAGTAGAACCACTGCGTCCACCGCCGCCAGAAGAATCTTCATCAGTCTTTCCTACTTTTTCTTCTTCCGAAGCTATAAAAACTTCAATTTCAACTTCAACATCTTCTTCTTCAGGAGGAGATGGAGTAGGGATACAACTGGAGAGGAAAGTAGTCCCGCCGCCATCACCAACTCCCGATAATGTCTATCCCAATAATATAGAGCAAAAAGACCAATCCTCAAACATCATTAGTACCACCATCAGTCCCAGTGTGGCTTCACAAATTTTGACATCATTCCATGCTCCGCGAGCAGAACAGGAAGTGTTGGGAAAGATGGGAGATGAGGTACTAAAAGAGCAGCAGCAACAACAGCGTCAGCCACCACCACGAGAGAATAAATTCATGAACCAGTTTCAGGACAATAATAATAATAAGCAAGAGGCTTCTTCCTCATTCTCCGGTACTTCCAAACGTGACAAGATGAGTGGAATTGGAACTCCCGTTCCGGTGAGCACGGCCGCGGCCCTCGTTGTTCCCAAAGCGAAAGGAGCATCAACAACTTTTTCAAGAAACTCGGAGAAACGACGCTCCTCATCATCATTATCATCTTTCCCCGGAAAACCTGGAGAGCCAGGTTTTTCTCGGGAAAACGTGGGAGAGGAGCTCATCTCATATAATGAAAATAATGCTAATTCTGATTATAGCCCCATTCCAAGACACACATGGATCCCAGCTGGGCTGACGTTCTCTTGTAGGAATAGGGTTCCGGGCTACTATGCAGACGCGTCTGCCATAGCAAAATGTCAGGTAATATTAGATACACATTGTGTGTGGATGGGATGGGGGAAGGTTGGAGCTAGGCATCTGTGAACATAATATTATGTGCTTTGCCTACCTAAGCGCTTCTCCAACCTTCTTAACATCATTTTGGCAAGCCAAAACTCTACCAAAATATGTTACAACATATTTTTCTATGAATGCAATGTATCCATCCATTTTATCGTGGTTTTTTTTTCTTATTTGTTTCATTTTTATCCTCAAACTCACAGGTTTATCATATGTGCATGACAGACGGGCGGAAGTACACGATGCTTTGTGGCGTGGGCACGGTGTTCAACCAGTTGACATTTGTTTGTGATCATTGGTACAACTATTTATGTTCAGAGGCTGAAAGCGACTACAAGATCAATAGCCAGTTGTGGGAGGATGTTATTGGTGATGATGAGAGTGTTGAAGAGGAGGATGATCATGATAATAATAATAGTGATGGTTCTCAGAACCAGGAGAATGGGAGCAGGAGCGAAAGAGTTATTGAGGAAGACGGTGAAGTCCGCCCTATTTCTTCCCGACCACCACCACAACCATTTACTCTCACTTTCGACCGCATCAGCAAAAGTCGGAGTGCTTTAAGTTGATTACGACTATAATAACTTTTATGATTTTTTGACCGTGGAAATGCCATACTGTAGATATGCGAAGCACTTTCTAAACGGTCGGTGTTGATGTTGACTGAAGTGTTTTTTATATAATATGTCGGCTTTATTTGTGTGAATCATTTAAGGAAAAATTGTGTCTGTATCATCAATGCACCTATATTATGACTACAGTAAAATGATTCAGAACTCTTTATGATCCGCTCAAATTTTTTAGTACGCTAAATGAGAACGCATTTTATGGGACATGTTAAGTGTGCACCAAAACCATATAAAAACGCTTCCCTACTTCAACTTTCGTCCAGCATATATATATCTGTACTGAACTGAGCTAAACTTTGTCAGTGTCCTGAATTCCCAAAAAACTGAGTGAGTAACGTCCACACAAGCAGAAATTGTTTATGCCCATGAAGCAAGAAAATAAAGTTTAGTTTTAGAAAATTATGCACGTAAAACGTACCTGCACAATAAAATTTTTAATTCCTTTGATACATATGGCAGCGAGCCGTATACATGAGTTGGCAGTGGTGAAAGTAAACTTTCAAAAGTTTGTTAATACTCTTCCCAAATGAGACTTATAAAAATTTTACAGTATTTTTGCTAGACACATCTCTCCCCGCATATATTGTATACTCTCTTTCTTTCTTTCCTTCCGCTCCGTCCTACCGGCAGGATTCCCAGTTAATGGAAAAGATGCAGTGCAACTTACTTTTCCTTCAGCAAAATCAATTCAAAATGATGGTTCCAGGGATGGGTAAAAAGTTTTCCGAAGAAATGCATAGAATGGGAGTGAAGTGATATGCATTTTGCCAGTTCGTGATACTCCTACTTCCACCCACCATTGTTGTGAGTTGCTCCTCGGACTAGTGTAGGCTGCTTGCTACTACATGAATACATATTACTATGTACATTCATACATACAAATCTGGAATAAATTTGGGGGAAATGGAGGAACGATAGACAAGTCATTACTTCTCGAGTTCTCAATTGAAATTGAAGAGTAGATTTGCACCAACTTTCTCAAATAACTTTCTCCTTTTTGAGTAGCAGCTTAGGATTCCCCTTTCTTCCATGTCTTTTAAAGGGAGTAGGCTGGGAGTAGTAGTACAAACAGAGCCACAAAAGCCTAGATTGAGTGAAAGAGAGAAAATTATAAAAGATAATTTGATGCGTGTGTTTTAGTGTATCTTGTTGGTTGTTGGAGCGGTTTTACAAAACAAATGAAATGGAAATCTTGCTCCCGTCAAAGAAGATAAGGGCAAGGCTGTAGAAGGTTCAAAAGCGGAGACGGAAATCCTTTAAGCATCAGTCTTACAAAATCCTTGTCTTTGCTCTTATCTCCTGCCCTAAAGAACTCTGATGGAGAGATACCACATGTATAAATATACATGCATGATGTTTCTGCTATTCTGTTTCTCTCTTCTCCTTTGTTAAAAAATGTTCTACCACCTTATTGAAATCTGTATATTAGCTTCGTTCGTCTTGAGGAGGAGCAACTTATGTGTAACTACAACCGCACATTGTGTTCTTGGATAAAAGAAAATCCGGGTGGAAGAATGTCTCCCAAACTCAGACATCGTCATGCATTCAAAGCCTATTGTTCGGAATAATGATGGCAATACTCTGCCTTACGTTACTCCATTACTCAGCAAACCACATGTACTTAACTGGTGGCAGCAGTGGTTTGGTGAGGTTTGGTTAGTTACCAAATCCATCCAAAATGCTTAGTCATAGGTCGATAGCACCGGGGTTAGAAAATGCCCTTTTCACTCATGCATTCTCTTCCATCTCCATTTTTCGTTTGGAGTCGTCAAACAAAATTCGAGTAAAGAATATAATGTAATCATAGTAATCAATCTGGTAAAAGTGTACAGCTGCCTATATACCCACTACTTTGCACAATAATGCATCTTGAACCTTTTACTGTTGCTCCTCCGTGTATTACAAACTGGCAGCGGAGAGACAGAAACGAGAGCTAATTTCCATTTGAAAACAAATCCCTTCTACACACTGAAATCTTTGTGGATTGGGATCTGCAAATGGGAGCAGCGGACTAACACACAGATAGACAGGGAGAGAGTGAGCATCAGGATGGCGTTTGGAATATGTTTGGTTTATATGGTAGGAATAATAATGGGAAAAGGATACGTCTTGTATAAACAAAAAGTGGAAAACTTGAGGGAGACTTACTTACAGTGGGACTTTCCCTGTCTGTGCGGAGTGCACATAAAATGTACCAGTGGCCAGTGAGTGAGCGACTGACGGAGAGCAGGGGACAGATAGACATAAAGTGTCTCTCAGAGGAATAACCAGAGAAAGAGAGAGAGAGATGGAAAGTATGTGATGTGGATCAAAATCTCTTGTTGGGAGAAAAGATATATAGAGCATCATTTGCTTTACATGAAATCGACCTCTCTCTCTTCTTGAATACACATTCAAGTGAAATCAAAATCCCCAACCAAGAGAAATAAAAGTAAGCAAAGCAAGTTGATGGAGGAAAGAGGAAACCCTAAAGCAAATAAGGAATTATGACCCAAACGTACAAAACAAGTAAAAAAGATGTATTAAGGACACTGCCGGTAATAAAATCTGGCCTGGAAGCAGGAAAGTAAAGAGAACAAGGATGGGAAAAGAGAAAGAGTGAAGGAGGAAAAGGTTAGCAGAGACCTTTGATACTGATGGAAATACAATTAGGGGGGCTAAAATAAAAATAACGAAATCCCCTTTGCTAAACGATGATCTAGGAGAGGAGGCATTCGATTTAACTTAAAGTGCGAGGCAATGCTCCAATAAAATCTGATTTAACAAAAGGATATGTTTTTTTTTGTTTGATGTTTGAATTCTTGCTTACTCGTACGCTTTCCATTTGAAGAAGTTGCGAACATGACACATATGAGCCTTTGGGGTAGGATGGAGAAAGTGGGGCGGCGGATATCAGCTAAATGGTTATGGAGAAACCAGTTACAATAAATGGATCGAATCGAAGTGAATGGAGAAACCATTATTCTAAGGATAATTTCAGTAAGAGTAAGATTTCACGACAAAGGAATGGATTATTTAATCAATACTAGTATTTTTAAATGATTGTGCCGGTTTTATTTTGGTTGGTTTGTAGTGCATCAAGTCAATTGCTTATCGTTATATACGATTTAAGGATACGTTCTCATATTAATAAAATGTTGCGGATTCGTGAGTTTCTAACAAATTGAAAAGTGCTTTCATAAGTCTTTTTATTACATTACACTTCCTAACTGTTCTTTAGAAGGGTCAAATCGAGTGAGTTCGAGAAAATCCTGCTCTGACAACTCTTGAGATGGAGATCACAAAAGAAAATTTATATTGTGACACCATCCACAGGTCGTGGTTAATCTGTGAAAGTTAGATCAAAAGAACTCGAATAACTACTGCAAGTGTCGTCTACAGCCCTCAAGGCCATGGATGAATG
>JAQGAP010002889.1:0-13779 GCA_034697805.1 Orchesella bifasciata | reverse complement strand
CAAACTCTTCTCGATTTTCTTGCTCAGAAGCAAACAGATTTAGAAGCCGTTTTCCCATTGATAAGAAGGGGGATTTTCTCCAGGAGGCGTACGACAGGTCGCGCATGTTCACGTGGAATTTCGTTCATCGTTTATCTCTTGGGTTAGCGTATCTGGAGTTGATTGTGAGGTTTTTATGAAGATTAATGCTACGATGGTCTATTAAAAAAGGGAAATATGCATGCTGACAAACATTTGTTGAAATGTACATAGTTTAACAGCGTTTCAATCTGGATTACCTGGTCTGCCTTTCCAGGATGATAACATACCTTGTTTGGCTTTAAAAACTGAACCCAGACCTGAAATGAGTAATTCTATTTCAGACATATCCACGCGTTGACTTCGCACTTTTATTTACTTTTTACTTCTTCCTTCGTACATTAATGCGGATTTCCCATTAGGAAGCAGCGCTATGCTACCGAAATCTCCAGTTCGATACATTTTTTCGTAGTCTACATTAACAACATTAATACGTGCACAAATGTATTAAATTCATTAATCCACCACATGTCACTGGTCAAGCCGCGCACCAACTTTGCAACCTATTACAAGATGAAATTATTATATTAGTAAAAGATTCAGCATCGGCGGCTACCTGAACATTTCGCGAACGGATTGTCAAGAAATTTTTTCGTGTCTGAAATTCCAACGTAGCCTCTATAGTAATAGCTTCCTGCAACAAACACTTCCCCTGTGCATCCTTGCTCAACTTGCCGTAAATTCTCATCCAATTTAAATATTGCAGTGTTGATTAATGGATATCCTGAAACCATTCGCAATTCAAATGAAATCATTGCTGTAAAATACATAAGGAAAAACACAGTCTATGATCAACCAACCTATAGGTACTCTATTCCGAAGAACTATTATTTCAACATCCCGTAAAGATGTGAAGCTCACAAAAGTCACATCTCCCATCACTTCAGTTGAGCCGTAGAAATTACAAAGTGTAAAATTCTCAGGGAAAATCTCGAAAAACTCTAGAAATTGTCGAGTAATTAAATTATGCTTTATTTACCAATATTTTGCAAATCATTTTGGACTGAATCTTCTGTGTATTTACATACACAGAAGATTATTATCGAAGGCGGTTGCAGTCACTATGTCAAGTGAAGGGTTCAACTCTCAAGAAGGATTAGTGCGTTTCATCACGTGCTTGTAAGATCTTAAAGATCTACTTTTACCAAGATTACTAGAAAACTGCGTACTCATCCAAATGAAAATGAAGTACATTGGAATTGGCATTCTGCCTACAGGATTGCTTTCCGAGATACGACTCTTGAAGATATAAACTAAGTAATATCTGGGACTGAGATGCTTTGCAAACTTTATTGTGCAGTCTTGTAAGCAGTGATGTATCCTGATGCTCATTAATAACTTCTGAAAGTAATCAATCTAAAATAAAATATAGATGAAATCGCAAAGCGTAAAAATATGTTGTTTTTCAAATCAGTCTTTGAATGAGTTTAATAAACAAAAGAAAATCACTCTGAAAAGAGCATAAGCACACCTCTCAGTTTACAAAATATCAAAAAAGTTGTAAAGCTAAAAGTAGAAAAATAAATTAAAGATTTATAACAATATGGTTAAAAAGACTGCTAAAATCGTAATTGTACTGATAAAAATACGATACTTTTACATGATTGGTACAAAATATGATTTTGTACAAAGTATCAATTGTAGAGAAAGAACACATCTAGTTACGTAAATCTACATCCTCTGGACACAGGCTCTCGAGTATCTCATCAAGAAGTTTATCCATACATTCACCTGGAAGCAAGTCCTTCGGATCACCCAAAATTCTGGCGATTGACTCAGGGTCAAGAAACTCCTCTGGAAAAGATAGAGAAGACACGGACCTTGAAAGTTCCTCCATGCGTTGATCTGGCGCTGGTTCGGGAACGACCTCGTGGAGCACTTCTGCTGCTGGTTGGGAAGACACGACTTCAGTCTCGACTGGAGGTGCGGCAATCCTAGGAGTAACGTCGCCATCAGCTAGATCCCTGGGCTGAACCTCGGCAGAAGCCTCATTTGGCAGGGTCACGACACGCTGTTCCGGTTTCATTATCTCAGAAAACAGGCTAGAGTAATCAGATTCGGTTGCAAGGTCGTCCTCGTCATCCACAACGTCTTCTCTGGCTCGGGCAGCATTCCTTGATGGGATGTACCCGTGGATTCGGTTTGCCTTTAAGATTGTGACAGAAAAGACATAATCGTGTCAGTATGCGACTGGGAGAAAGTTCAGGTTTATCAAAAACTCTTAAAATACCTTATTAACGACTGATTCAGTTTTCATCCAATTTCTCACTACGGAAGGTAAGATCACAAATGGTGGAGACACCTCTATGTGTTTAATCAAGATGTCGACCCAGTCTTCACTTCCGTAAACAGCATAATCCTCTGGGCTTGCATGGAATGCCTTCAGAAATGATTGAACCATCCTTCTTTGTTTGGGTGGCAATGTCTTGGAAATTATGGTGCTCTGGTTCCGGTTGGCTGCCCGTTGTTTCACAGGAGGTTGTTTGGCTCTGTTCGCCCTGGGCCGCAGGGTTCTTGTCCAAAACTCAGGAGAGGTGGAGGATTCCCTATGCAGAAAGACGAAAAATGAATCCTTTAAATAGGTATCATGTACATCATTTATGGGAGAAAGCTTTATCCTGAAATAATATCAACGTACCTTTTTTTAGTGAATCGTGCAGTTTTCTTAGCCTTCTTGGTTGGAGAGCGAAATGGTCGTGCTAAGATTTCCGACGAGGATCTTGTTTGACTACGAACAAAAATCACAAAAAATTAATCAAAGTATTAGTGGAACAACTTGGGATTGTGTTTCACAATGTCAAAAAAGACAATTGTTCGTAATTATTTACCTTCTTGTAGTCGGTGCCATATCTTCCTCTTGTGCCTTTTCCTTCTTCCTCGCGATTATCAAAATGACAAGACAGAACTAAAAAGAGGAAAGTTATAAATTAAAGTTTGTCAGAATTGTGAGAAATGTATTTTTTGGCTATCTACGTACATTCTGCTGGACGTAGTAGGTAGCTATCTTGAAGGCTGTCAAGTTGGAACTCAGGATGAAGTACTTTCCGACTGAATGGTCCTGAAAGAGAAATCAAAATGTAATTGGTTTGAAGTTTGGATATGGAACATTCAAAAAGTTCCTAGAAATTTGATAAGGCTATTTACTCACCTTTCTTGGAATTGATAGTGTGTCTGAAAACTGCAATTTTCCATGAGTTGGGTTATCGGAAGTCGAACCTGGAAACAAAAACAAAATAAAATAAGTTAGGGATTAATAAGAAACTTCTCGGGAACTTGTAAGGCTATTTACTCACAGTTATTTCAAAACCAAAACGTTTCTTAAGTTCCCAGAGCTGTGTTGTCCGCAGAGGAAACTGGAAATAAAATCAGAAATTCAAATTATTCGGGAATATTGAGAAAGTTTCCAAAATCTTTTCAACTCTAATTACTTACAATTGGGATTAGCAATCAAACTGTAACAAAGTAGAAACTTGTGACTGAAAAGAAGCTTTATCGTTCAGAGTAAGTTAAGGTGTTGTAGCCGAAGATTCGAAACGACAAATGATAGCTTTTCAGGAAACCCGCTGCCTTTTATACCTTATCTCAAGGTCACGACCCGACCTTTCACTTCCATCCTCTCAAGCTAATTTCCCTAAACCAACTTACACATCAGGGAACTTGACGATGTCAGTACAGAAACGTTTGAAGTAATTTGCAAGATTTTTAGCTCGAAACAAAGAAAGTTCAAGGACAACCAATGAATATTTCCTTTATGATTTCTTTCAAAAACGTTTGTAGCTAAATAAAGCTTTGGCAGAGTGAAATATTCTAATATGAAATTACATATAATCCAAAGTACCTGTCCAATGATGGGTCTTTGTTGATGAACGTTGGAAAATGTCCGGGTCATGTCACACGTTTGAACAGGTTAAGGCCAGCTGTTGTATTGACATATGCAAAATATGGCATCGCATTAATGCAAGTTAAGAAAATAGGATGCAAGAAGATGGTTTGAAAGAAAAAAAACTCTTCTTTCTCCTACTCCTTCCAACTTTCTAACTTCCATATCCATATAACTTCAATTAATGCAGTTCTGCGCTGAATCATGTATGAGGATTGTATGGAATTTTCAAAATGACTAGAAATACTTCAAAATAACAGTTGGTTAAATGCACAACATTTTAATCGCTGCTGTACCCGTTTTTCATGAATTCTCTTCAGTAAATTTTTAACTGAAAAAAGAGATAATCAAAGGTTGGCATAAAAAGAAAATCATAGGACATAATTCCACATACTTTCTCCGCTTTCCCCAAGCTATTTTTCGCATGATTGAACCATGTTGGATTAAAGTTTTTTTATGACGTGTATTCAGGAATTGTGCTACTATTGGAAAGTCGAAATTGGAGTAAATCTGGCGTTTCGAAAAACGTTTTTAATTTTAATATTGCTAATCTTCACAACAAACCGCATTTATACAATTGTATGGGATTGCATTGTTATTCAAATCAGCATGCGCTGTGGAAAAACGTTTACGATTATAAATCTTAGAGTTATAAACAATGCCCATTTAAAAGTTCAAGGCTAAGGGCAGATGCATTCATATTTTAATTTGATAGTTTTTGCAGCATTAAGTTGCAATATAATATAGTATAATCTCGCTTTGAATGTTCTGTATTTTTAATACATCAAAGGGGTACCACATCGATTGATGATGAGAGATGATGTAGTTGTACTACGTTTTGGGACACCAATAAATGATCAAATGAATATTGCACTTGCAATGATATAGTTTGTTATGTAAAATATTATTATTATTATTCAAAAATGTTAACCATTTCAACAGTGAACCATCATTAACTAACCAAAATAAATTTTTGAGTATATAAATAGATAGAGCTAGATAGTTTATGAACGTGAATCTCCACCTTCCATTTCATTCTACTTCTACTCGACCACTCAAATCGCTTCCATCTGACTCAGGATTATGTTTCCAATAATAAAAATTCAAGTAATTCGACCTCATACATGTGTACATGGCTATCAATTTTATAGACGCGTTGGAATTTGATATGCATCCTTCCTCATGCTTCTATTGGCAATAATGTTACTAAAATCGTAACTTCCATCTGAATTCACTCAATTTTAATAAAGTTTAAGTTGCAGACATTGTTTTTCTTGCGCATTCACTTTCACCCATCCGTACATTTATGAGCAGGAAAAGACAGTTCCAAGGAAAGCCTTCATCCAGAATAGCTATGGAATATTATCTGAGGCAAAGGGCCATTGTTTTTCATCAGCATGTAGGAATCATGACATGAATTCATATTTTTAACTGACATAAGTCTTTTCAGGGTGTTGCAAAAGTTCCTGGTGCTTTAAACTGGTGCCATTGCTGTCCGTCGTACTGAAAGAAAGAAGCTGCAGAGTTAGAACTGTTTGTATTGGGATTATATTACACTTTATTTTAACTCTTTCTTTTGATATTATGTTGAATGCTATTGCTAATAAAACCATATCTGAATTTGATCCAATTGCTTGAATTGCATTGAAAGGTTTTTGTTTAAAAATCCATTTATTAGCATATCACAAGAAAATGAGATCAAAGTATAGTAAATAAGATGGTAATACGAACAGTTTGTAACTAAATATCTTTCTCGCAAATATATCTTCGCTGAACATTGCAAGGACTGTAGTTGAATTGAGTTTGTGCTGGGAAACATCCGGGAACTGGAGTGTGGGGTGGACGAACACAAACTCTCTGGATGTTTACACAATTGTAGCTGGCATAAGTTGGAGAAGAACCAGCACCGGATGGCCATGGTCCTTGAACTGGAGCAGGGAAAGCAGTGATTCTCAGTCCATTACTTGCCCAGTGAGCAGGAATCAAGCCAACTCTGCCATCGCAGATGTCCATGCTGCATCACTTGAATTTCCTTGAGTTGAGCTGAAGTAATTGTCAATTATGGCAACTTCTTCTGGAGATTCGACAGCAGTAAGAGACATCTGGAATCTGAGTGGACAGCCAATTGCCAAACTGTGAGTGAAGTCTCCAATCTTTAGACAGAAATTAATTGAAAACGATTAAACTTTTCTCTAGCTTTGGGCCATCATTGAGACCAGTTCTTCGTGCTCGTCAAATTTGTATTTGAGAACTTACTACTTCAGGAGCCGTGATGTAGAGTTCCTTGCTATTGGTGGCTCCCATAAGAATTAGTCCTTCAGGAACCTGTTTGGATGACACTGGCGAAGAATTAACTGTCGAAACGAGGACTGCTACCAGAACGCTCAATGAAGGAAGAACTTTAGGCTGCGACATGATAATGGTGTACAATTGTAATTTGTGGATAAGCGGAAATTAAATAATTTTACTAATTTTCTTAGTTTGTGATTATCGTTATCGAAGTATTGGACCTTGGTGGTTGTTGGTGATTTAGCTGTGAGTTCAGAAGCTTGACTGATACTTGTTTTGATAGCCAGACTGCTATTTATACTTATATCTAAATCCTGCTGCAGCGTCATGAAAGATGCGTGCTGCCGGACACAACTGGAGATAACGCTCTTGTCTACGTATATTTTAAGATAAGACCGTCAATATTTTCATTTCATCAACTGGCGTAAGCAGAGCACATACACAGTTATCTACTACTTCAAAATTACGGTTTTATACAACTTTGCGTCATTCAAATGAATGAATGAATTCAATCCGCATTCAGAACCGTCAGCCATCCACTTGAAGTGAAAGGTTGTCCAAACTTAATTTTCGTGCATGTACATGGATAGAGTAACAGTTGTGTTGAAAGTTTACGTATTTATAACAGCTCGGGCTTCGGAAGAAGTGTGTCAGGAATCATTTTAGTTGCGTCTGCTTAAAACTCGATTTTTTTGTGCCACCTTCATCACTCCTCTTCTTGTGGCTGAGGTTTATGGGATGATGGTGACGCTTTCAGTCACCAAACAAATGCTCAAAACTGTCTCGTGGTCTCCCAACCGTCAACTCAAAACCAAGATGTCCAAGCTTTTTAATGTTCTCAGAAATCATTTCAAAATGTGTTTCATATTTTAATACCGACCTTCCTTTTGAAGAACACAATGAGTACTGTGATGACTCGTCCAATCCTTGTTTTCCCAAAATCCCAAAAGGCAATGTCTGTGAAATGTTAAGTACTCTAGAAGCCATTCTAAATATTTCGGAAATGGTAAATAATATCTAAAGATGTTAGGTAGAAAAGACTGTTCTTGGGGTGTAAATTGTAAGTGTATGCTTAAGTCAACAAAACTTTAAAAGTAAATTGCATGGATGTTTAATTGAATCTTCAAGCTAAAATTGCATCCGACTTGAATAGCTATTCCTGTTTGAATGGTAAAGTAAACCAAAAATCAAATTATTGATGGATGTTGTTTTCTTTCGTTTTGAGTTCATTATTGACGGAATCTTATGAATATTCATTAATAGATATTTTTATTGTCTCATATTACGTATTATGCAGAGCTACATATTTTTAAAAATTAAAACGGTCCTGAGTATGCATATTATTACATTCTCAAATATAGGATTTATGACACACTATAGATATTTTATTGGGTCAAGTGACGTACTGATTGAGCGCACATTAAATTCGATTCACTAGCCAAATCTGTTTTAGGAGCCATAATGAGTGAAACTGAAGTCTAAAGCCAGATCGGTTATGTAATATAATCTACAAATATGTAAATTGCAAAAAATCGTTGTAATAGTGGTCATTTTGCGATACCGGAAATGTAAACCCAGTAAGATAACACGTACTTGCGTTTTGTATTAACGCAATGTAAACCTTATCTAATTTTTCAGGAAATTAGAGGTTAGCCAAACTTTAGTGCTAACTTTACATAATAAAATAACAAGTTCTTCAAGTTACGATCCTTTGAGTTCTATGCACTTTCATGGATGAAAGAGTGAATTCCAAACGCTTACATTTATACCTACATGTGTTAACGCTCTTTGCTGACCGAGCCCCAAAAAAATGTGGTGATGTAAATACGACAGGAATATGTGGTTTGGACCTATAGGTTATTGATACATTTTTTAAAAAAAATTCACCACTCTCATTTAATTGCTGTTACTCGCCCTTTGAATACTTGAAGCTCGTTTTAAGAATAAAAACACATTCAAAACACCTACTCTGTTCCAAACAAACGGTCGACAATGCACTGGTCAATTCCCCTTTTCATATTGTGTTTCATAGCTGGTTCATCAGAAGCACAATCGTCTGCTTCTAGCTCACGAAGGAACTCACTTACCGAGCAGTTGGCAGGCATGAGGATAAGTCCACAGACAAGGGCTCAGGTAATTAAAATATGACATCAAATTTACCAATCTTAAAGCTCTAATTAACCTGTTGTTTGTAGCTTGAACAGATTGAACCATGGGAAAGTCGAGCAGTAAACTCAGCAAATCTGATAGACAACTGCTACTACTGCACAGCATCCGCATTAACAGGAAGAAACACTAACCAGATGGTAAGGAGAACAGAAACGATGCAAAACAGATACGGTACAATACGAGAAACGTTAGATCTCCTCCGACCAAGTTTCCGAAGGGTCCAAGCAAGAGGATTTGTAGACCCAACATCCATGAGACAATACTTGAGCGATAGGCTTCAACCAGGATTCTCTGATAAATTTGGAATAGCGTATTACCACACAACTAGGCCTATAACATTCCTCCCCAGTGATGGTCCTCTTAGCGGGCACATGGTTGCGATGAAAGCTTGGAAAAACACTGATGGATCAATTGGAACTAGGGAGGTTGACTTCCAGAAACCACCAAACCAACGATTTTCAAGGCCACCAAACAACAATTGGGCTCCAAGAGGAACGTTTTATTTGATTGATCTGAACCCTAGATTCAACATGGATCAGTGGAGGCCTAACAAACGGCCTGCGACTACACAGTTGGTCAAACCTGGTGGAGGGCCAAGGCGCAGAGTTGGCGGAGCAAGGCGGATAATTGGGAGTGGAAAGTAGCCAACTGATTAATATTTAGTTAAGTGTTTATTCATATTCATAAAAAAATTACTTTTCCTTCATAAAACTATTTAGCTCTATTTATGGAAGCAATAAAGAATACATTATACAGTAAACAGTTTATTTTACGACTAGACCATAAATGATCATTACAAAGCATGCTTAATAAATTGCCCTAAAACAATTTAAAGAAATACAAAAATCACAACATGTAAAGCTACTAACCATGATTATTAGCTAAAATTGCATCACAAACAACTTTTCCAAATACTCTACCACACTCATTCCTTATCATTTCTTCCCTTGCAGTTGCGCGTGTCCTTACAATCTCCTAGTCCGTATCAGATTGCAAGGTATTCTGACGAATTTCATTATATACTAATTCTAACCGATAAAGCTCCATCGTGTTATTCATCCGATTAATTATATTTTTAAAGCGAGCTGGCATATATTTCCTTGCAGTCTTAACACGCGTAATGTTTCCAACCGGAGTATTGCGTGGCCAACTTTGCGCCTGTCCATTCCATTTCCATATTCTCAACTATTTCGGGAAAGCTGCAGCAAGAGGAACTAATCTTTCTTAAGGTTTGTTTGAAAATTTAAACTCACGAAATAATTTGCTACTGCCATAAAACTGATATGGCCAGGAACGTGATTTTTATTATTAGGAAGGAAGGGGTAGAATACTTATGTTGTGTATAAATTTTGGGGTCCAGGGTAAATTTGGTCTTGGAGTTGAAGGGCTATTCCGAAATTTCATAAATTCAGCTGTTAATAAATTAAACCTCACTTGAATTTAGGGTCGTGCTTTTAACATACATACTGATAGGGACACCAGTTTTTTCAGCCAATACTTGACCCCCAGCTCATGCCTATTTCAACCACATTGACTACTGTCGCTTTGTAGGGTTGGAAGGGTACTTATGGGACAATGTTTGTGTGTAAACTTTTCACGAAGTAAATTACAAATTTGATAGCGCTAACGGACGTATGCAGAACTGGGGGAATTCGACTTTACTTTGCAAAAACCGAGTGCATTGTAATTTTTAACGTCCAGTCTCAGTGTACTTTTTCCGAAAGGGGCCCCCGCATCCCACCCCACAATAAAAACATGGAACAATTTACTATACCAAGCCTACGGGGGTCTCATTGAAGGCTTTTAATGACGGTGTACTACGTTCCTTCTTCCTGCAGGTTGTTAATTGGCGTTATAGCTCATCACGTTAAATGCAAAGTGGAAACGTCTTATTTGAGGGTTTGAAACGTAATTGCAGGTTATTTCGTGCTTAATCGGTGTTAAATATGGTTAAATCTTCATTTTCTGAATTTTGGAACTGTGTGCTGAAAGGTATTTAATTTTGTGCTGTGGGAGTCGGCTCTCTCTCTCATGGTTTCCAGTATTGTCGTCTTTGAAGAAACAAATGGAATTTTTTATACTCAAATAACAAGGGTGATTCAGTGTGGACTAATACCTGACTCATGCTTCTTCCTTCACATGATTCCATAGAACGTTTTCCAACGAAAACAAATGATTTCTTTAGTCAAGTTAAGTATATGTACTTGACTTCTTTATGTCGCATTCATTATCAGTTTCATAGCTGCAACTTGGTGACTTGGTGAGTAAAAAGAAAATACGATCGGGTCCATGAATGTAGCTGCATGAGCTTATGTGCTTTGAGCACAAATGTACATTTATATACTTGAATAATACTGATCAGATGTCAGTTTTACCAAACATATCTTAACATAGTTCGTTACAGTCGCAGTAAATATAATGCTGTGCCTTATGTATATACGTCAATGCAACGCTGAAGAAAGACATAACATCCTCATGGAAAAGTATGGCTGGATCTGGATTTCCTACAAGATATGCTGTAAACATTAAAAGACAGCGGCTCAAAGATTTGTACATAAGCATATATTATTCCATAATTCAAGTGTTGTTGTACACCCATCTACATGAACATTGCAAATATTATGCATGTATAAATTATATAAAGGGTGAAATCATTGGTAAAATAGTTCATGTTGGTATTCAATATTAGTCAAGCATTTGAGATCCCAAACTTTTGTAACATGACATGCAAGATATTATTAGGGAAACAGAGTAAATAGATTCATACGTGGTTTGGATTGGAGTGTGGTAGAACTGTACTTTAGAACTCAAACCGTTGATTTATTCTCGTTGTCAACATTTGGAATTCCTGTGCTAGTGTCTACTCTCGCTAGTTAATTGTAACTCCAATATTTCAAAGGTTGTTGTATCAGCAGTCATAATTTTCCCTAGTGAATTCGTCGTGCAGATAGATTTCCACTGAAATAAGAATGGCATCTTACAGTGCGACTTCCGTCGTCGAAACGGATGTTAGTGTCAGATACTATTTACAGACCTTTCAAAAGGATAATTTTAAAATATCCGACAATACTACAAACATTTTGATCTTGATTATTAGTCTAATTGGTATATCCTTTGTAGATTGAGCAGGATGGATTCTCGTTTTTGTGGACTATCAATAATTATTCAACCATTATGGCTGTATTAAAATCTGTGGACTCTCCAATCTTCCGTGGAGGAGGTCCCAAGGGCAACTATGGCTGGTATAACTGGAAAATCTTGATGATGATGACTTAGTTGGTTGGTATTTAACGTGCTTGTATTATACATATTTCAGGAAACTATCCTTAAAAAAGACAAATCAGTATTTGGATTTGTATTTGGGGCTATCCGACTACGGGGAGGATGACGAGTCTGTTTCCAGGTCCGATGGCGATGAATTAGTCAGAGTTAATTATCAGGCAGCCTTTCTTAAAGCAAATGGAGACCCATGTCAATCACGTTCGTATAAACTTTGTTGCAGTAAAATGATTGTTTTTCTATTTACTTGTGAAATGAATGCACGTTCAATGCTGTTACAGTTGGATACAACATTGAAACTGCTGAATTGAAACGTGGTCCCTCAAGAGGCAGACAACTTAGCATGTTAAATCATTTAGCTGATCCTTCACTGAAGTTAGTTGTGGATGACAAAGTGAAGATCCTCTGTAAAATCTGGATTTTGGGTGCACTGAACCACAAGGTGAGGAAGGGTGGCAGTGCCACTTTGAACCCCTCAGACGTGGAACGGATCCGAATTTCCAAGGAGAGAGTTACAAGCGATTTCGGGAAAATTTTAAAGGAATCCATTGGCACTGATATTACAATTGCGACAAATAAAACTACTTTCAAAGCTCACAAAGTGATTCTCAGTGGTAAGTAGATATTTATTCAATCGACGAAGAATTGCACGAAAGCAATTTTTACTCGTTTTCGATTACGAATCCGTAATTTTTTATACACTAGGTCGGAGCTCCGTTTTTGCTGCGATGTTGAGTGCAGATATGCTCGAGAAGGAGAGGAACGTCGTGGAAATCACTGAATTTGATGATGAAGTAGTGGAAGGGATGCTTGAGCACCTGTACACTGGCGAAACGAGTGCCATGGCTGACCGAGCTTCAGAGCTTCTCCAGATTGCTGAGAAGTACGATTTGAGTGGATTAAAATTGGATTGCGAGTACGTGATAACCGAGAAGCTCAGCATGGAAAACGTTGCGGCAATCTTGGTTTTTGCAGAAACCCTTAATGCCTCGTATTTGAAGTCACGAGCTATGGATTTCATAAAATTGTAAGAAACTAGTAATATCATGAGAATAACTGCATAGTATCCACTACAATGCCCTGGAGAAGGAAATACATTATTTCTAATTTGTTTTTTCCAGGAACAAAGAAAAACTGTTGAAGAGCAAGGCATTCCGTGACGCAGTAAAACCTGTTGCGGACGCTGATTCTCTTCTTGATCTGTATTTCTCCTAATAATACAGTGGAACGGTCGTGGAATAGTTTTGGTGATCTTTAAGTATATTCAACTGTAAATTTTGTATTTATTTATACCGTAAGATTATGGACAAGACATTATGATCTTATGTTGTAATTTAATAATCTTAAATCGTAATTGAATTAGATTTTGATACGGCCGTGTTAAAAAACTAAATTGGCAGCTTGATTCTCCATTGTGCTGAATCAACTGAAAATAAAATATGTGTCTCTTCTAGACACCCCTTTCACCAAAACATTTCGGTTTCCACTATTTATTCTGGTGAATTTTCGACGTGTATTCAAAAGCACAGCCTTCTGACGCTTGTTGGAATTCAATCTCCTTCCTTAAGATTTGCAACAGAAAGTTCGGTCCAATTTGGAAAGGTGATGATCCCGATTCCATATCCTCTACTGTTGGTAACGTCACGGCATCAGACGAAGCAAATTTTTGGTTATATGATCCTGAACATTAAACAGAGCTCATCATCCGTCTTTGTGTAACCTTTCGGGTCATAAACTTTGTAGAGAGGATTCGTCACTCTTCTGCTCAAACGAGTTGTGGCCCTTGTTCCAATTGGTGGTTGTGAGTTTGAGCGTCCTCTATTCCCAGAGAGCGTCTTCACTAGACCTGTTCAAAAAATGTGGTTATGAAGGTAGAAATATGTATATAAATATGTGCCTAAAAATGCCAAAATATGTGGTCAAATATGTGGTTAAAAATTTCAAAAAACAGCTAAAAATGGGCTTTGAGGTCAAATATTTTGTACCAAAATGTTTTGCTGCGTTCTTTAGCGCTATACTATTCTATTTAGGCTTCAATTTACACAATTAATTTATATTTAGACTGGTTAGCAATATATTTGAGA
>JAQGAP010002888.1:0-13783 GCA_034697805.1 Orchesella bifasciata | reverse complement strand
TTTTTGGAGTTTTTCTTATAAATCCCTAAAAATTTGATACCCTTTCGTTGTGAATTTGATAGGAAAATATCGACATGCATTCATATTCATACCTGGGCAAAGCTGCTTTATCCCAAATTACGCTTCTGAGAAACCCTATGACTTCATACCTTACCTTATTTACTAGAAGTAAGCTGAACTTGTATGTCATCATGCCAAATATTATGATTGCTTACGTACGTGGGTCCTACAGCTATAAAAATGGCGATGATGCCTAATGAATCAATGAAGGCTAAGCTGCGTGGGTTATGCTGGCATTGTTACAATCTCTAGAGTATTTTTGTCATAAGTACCTTACACTATATTCACATGTCATAAACATGTATGTCAGTTAATAAATTGATTATCGTGCAATGTAAATAGTTGTAGCTGCAAGCTACTACACCTTATCATAATGATTGTTGATGGTTGCAAGACTTTTTAATTTCCACAAGTTCGACTTTTGGTCTCGGTCTTTTAAAACGCAACTTGAAACGGGGAAAACAAGGAACAACTTCTTTAGTGGCTAACTGCCTTCTTCCAATTAAATTTTGAAGGAATAGTTCATTGTTGGTCTAATATTTTGTCTCAAAAAATTTGTATCTTGCATCTTATTGCCCCCGGTTCATCTCCAAACTCCAAACTTCTAACGATAAGTCGATGTTCAATGTTAAACATCCTAATTAATGCTATTTTTATATCTCGTCATAAGAAATATATTGTCGAATGAATATTTTCGTATTTATATGAAATCAATACAATTTTGTTAAGCGAAGATTTATCCTACTTCACCACACATTGTCAGTATATACCGTTCGAGCCTTAGCAAAAATTATCGACAGCTAATAACTCATCGTAAAACATCACATTTTATGTAAGGTATACAGGATTGGTTGTTGGTGCTCTAGGGAAACTTTTGCACAAATTTTGTCTCAGCTTCCTCCAAATCTACAGACTCGGGATCTAAGCACTGGCCGTTCTCGTCTGACACGACCACAACAGGAATGGTGAAGTTTGACTTATGGGAATTTCTCGAAAAGAATTTTCTCTTTTTGCCATTACCTATTTCAAAAATATTGAGTACATTTAGAATTTGAGAACAATAATTATTAAAATCATTCAGAAATGGAGAAAATAAAAACACCCATACTTACTTTGTCTAAAACAGTCTCTAAAATCACAAAGATGTTTCCTTTTGGGAAGCCACGACTTAAAATTGAGTTTTAGCAAGTAGCCCATCGCAATTATCAATACAATGGCAAGGAATATCCCAATGACATACAGAATAACGATTCTGTTATACCAAGGTGCATGAAAATAGTGAGAAAAAAATAAGCTTTTAGGTGATGTACAACTAGAATATTATGTTCTTTACTATACGCGAGTGAACTACAAAGGTTTGTTACGACTACGGCAATGATAGTCCGGTACTTACTGATTAGACTTTGTATCACTGAAAGATGGAGGTGGTGGCAAATCGTCGCGTGCCCCGTCGCGATACTCTGTCGTTATATATTCACTTTTACCACCGTTTTCATCCGTTCCACTCATTTCCTGTTAGTTTGACTTGTTTCTCTCAATTTTTTCAGCTATACTACCACCAATGATTTCACCAAACTGAATTCCATAATAATACACAAATATGGTTGATGAAAGGTTTGTGAGATATCAATTCAAGTTAATCTCCTTATCGGGTCTGCGGCAAACTTAATAACTTGTCGTATAGTTAGAGTTTCTCTTGATTGAATCACCTTGATTTGCTTTTTTCACATTAGAGTCATTAACTTCTTGTTTCTTGTATGGTTCAATCCAATCCGTTTCGGCACTACCCTAGAGTATAACATTGATTGCAGTCGTAATGTCGTAAACGTAATCGCAGATTTTTTATACAAATTTTGCAAAAACGCAAAACTTTATTAATAGTCCTAATAATAGCACGTTTTTGACTACGGTGAAAGCCCTTGGGCACCAATTTCTCGTGAAAATGTGTATACTCCTCCTGACAGCACGCACCACTACATTCTCCTCCAGAAAGTGGCACACGATCAAAATAATGTTACACTGAATGATTTTAAAGAGGAAAATTTTTCAACACGTTGCTCCAACTCCGAAATCATTCTGAAGACTGACTGACTGACTGATTACGACCGTGCTCCACTCACTCTCGTTTCCCTGCGTGTGTGTTTATCCTCTGAAAAAGTCATGCACATTGCATTGCACAACAGCGTCGGTTCGTGAGATCCTCTCTGGTTGGGTTCGTGAAAGCTATTTCTCTTGAACCCTTTTGGGGCCGAGACAGCAGCATATCATGCAAGCTCAGCTACAATACCAGTAGCACCACTGAAGGGAAAGTGAATGACAAGAGAAAAGGAAGAAAGTACACAAAGGGAGTTTTAGCTTTAGTAGATAAAAAATCCCAATGAGTATGAGCGTATAAGCTTATGCATGTTGTACGATCCCCAGAAGAGAAATACCATACATTTATTACATAGTGCCAGAATGATAATGTATGAAGGTGAAACAAGTAAGAGGCGCCATTCCCACTTACCACAAAACCTGAAGTAAAGTACACATATGATTATTAAGTAGCTACAGTGATAGCAAAGGTCAATTTAAGCTCTTATCATGTTCGTCTGTCCGTTTTCTCACTGTGCCCCTTACTTCTACGATATATTGGTACAGATCAACATCCAAACTACGTCCAGATAAAATAATTAATTAAGAAATGTCCAAGATAAAACTTCCGGGGTTATTCCATACTGTATGTAGCTGGTATGTAGCTACTTAAGCACATGATGATTATTCGCTACATTTAGGGTTTGTTTATTATGCTTTATTAAATTGGAATATATATATATAGACAAGAGAACACAAACAAAGTTATAGAAGTAACAACTAACGCTACTTCATGACCTCACAAACCCTCGTTACTTTTAAACGAACTACTCATAAGGAAACGAAGTTGTAGTGTGCATTCATGCTCCTCCACTGCAAACATCATCCTATCCTGGTCTAGTGATCACACAATGATTATTCGAATAAAACTTTTACCTTTTCTGGAAAATAGGGGTTTACTTACGTACGTACGTGGTATGTGAACTAAATCATCATCATCTAATTCTTCTTATTTTCTTTCGCCCTCCCAAGTTCCCCCAATGGATTCAACATGTGCTACACCAAATAAACGTAAAGAATATAATAAAAAGCCAAACACCTATGATTGCGAGTTGCAATATTGTGAATGTGATCAATGGTATGAAGATAATACTGTTGAGCTAGGGTAGGAATAAAATTACTCCTGAAGCTAGAAAGGCATTAAGAGGTCATGCCATGAAGTCAGTAAAAAACGATTTCCGCTAATTTTATGAATCCCCGCTTCTCATACACTTTTTCGGAGAACTGTATGTTTAGAGTAATAAGTCCAAATTGCTTTATATTGCTAAAGAAATGGTCCCATTGGGATGTTACATTAGTAGATAAAACAAAAACACATTGTATGATTCACTGTGCAATACAAACATGACAAGTAACAGTCAACAGATCAGGTTGAGATAGCATGGAACTATTGGAAATGGAAAGGTTGATCCACCAAAAGAAAAAAGAAGCAATAAACAAAGAGAAAAGCTTGGTGTATAGGGATACAGCGCACGTCAGAAACAAGGTATTAATGCGTGTTTATTCTGTAGGTCCCATTTTCCATTCTAGATGCTGCTATCTCATCACGTGTTTTAGGTTCTGACGATATAGGTTGTGGAACCAAGAATAAATTTTCTCATCCGAATATCTGGAGTGAACTATTGAGACCGAGAGCGGAATGAATGAGTGATGAATATACATGAAATAGAGCCAAGTAACCTGAAATTGTCATGCACTTTGTATATATTATTATATACAGATTGTGGTATGAAACAGATAAGCAACAACTTTTCCCTAACCATTTGTTTAGTTCCATCTACCATCATCAAAGAATTTCAGAATAGAATTGAAGATTGGCCTGGAGGAGCAATAAGAGCATGATTTTCCGTATATACATTATACTGTATTTGCATTCTTTCGGAGTTCACGTCCAAGTCCAAAGTATATTGAAGATATCATTGTGAGTTACTGCTGAGTTGCTGTTGTTTTGATGAAGATAAGGAAGGGAAGAAAACTCCTGAATGAGATCCCCCACATTTCACGTTCCTTATATGACTCCACTCTACTCGTCTGTATCATTGTGATTCTGTTCTATCACCTTTGGCATTTCCAGTTAGTTCCGGCCGCAGTTTTCCCCTAGTTTTGCATGCTAAGAAAGAAGGTACAACGTATACTTACACAAGCTGATGAAAACAGGGGAGACTTTATTGCAGTGGCTGCTGCTTTACTTTTTAGCTCATTCTCGTTTTTGCATCTTATACTTTCCCTGTGAAACCTTATGACAAATGTTTAAATTGAATGAGAGAACCAAGACCAGCAATGAAAGCCAGCGGCTTCAGAGTCTTTTGTCACGAGGAAGAAAGTGGAATGAACGAAAGAAGTCGTTTGGGTTTTGTTGGGAGTTGAATGAGGCAGATATGACAGAACACAAATAATAATATGTATGTTAGTGAATGACTTGGTTTTGGTTGAATAGTAGATGTAGGTATGAATATGGTAGTTTTGTTGGATTTTGGTATGAGGCTGATTAGGAGATGAAGAAAGCGACATGGCATGTGAAAGGAACGAGATGTGCTTAAAGTGGAAATTGCTAATGAATGTGCTCAAACAGCTTTAACTTGCTTGCAACGCAACTCACGCTCAAATTCTTTTTGGAAATGGAAAGCTGGGCCCACACACGTGAGACTGGGAAACAGACAAAAAGCAGATTTTCATGGCAAAAGCATTCGCTCAAGCATCTTCAAGCATGGAGACGTGCAGAAAGTGAATGAAAAATCTGTGGTTGTTGTAGCCATCAACGGAGAAAAGTCACTAACCTAAATCATTTCACTTTCATCGCCAGTTTAACATGGCTGAATGAACATAGGAGTAAGTTGAGGGTGACAGTCAACGACAAACATGCATTTTGTACTGTTCATCCATGTGGATAAACATATCGCGTAATGCTTATTATAGACACCATAATAATACATTAGGTTTCTATAACTTGCATAGCTCAAGTAATTACTTGTGACATTGATGTGAGGAGGAGTAAATTACTGGTCTGCAAACCGGTTATCATAATCGTCACTAAATTGTCAGCACCGTAATTGAAGCTTTTAGTATGCAAATTTAGAGTTACATAAGAATGAAGGGAATAAAGATTTAATCTAGTTTGACAGACTATGACGGAAGCAGTGGGAAATTCGATTATGATACGTAATCTAATATTGATGATATAAATGGCATGTGATAAGGTGTTGTTTCTGAAAACCACCATGATGGAGTTCCATACTCGGGAACCTTGGAACTGGAATGGATACCCTCCCACGAGAGTTTTGTTCCACATTTTACGCAATCACTGTCGTTTCTTGTTTGATTTATGCATGAATATTACAATATCAAATTATCTATACGATGAATATTAATACTATAGGTTTGTTAAACTAAATAGCTGCCGGAATGTAAGAATAGTAAGGCAAATAACAATGATTCAAACCTAACAGCAGCATTTGGTGCTTTAGAAAACTGCAAGTTGTTCCCATCTTCATTTGCACGTTTTATTTTATAATTTGCGAATTCTACGTTGTATACAAAATATCATTATATAGACGAAACGGAATAGCCATATATAGTCATAAGTACTTGTGTATATCGAATACAATAATTCTCGTTATAATACAATACAGACGGTTGAAGCCATGCGAAAATCTATAATGTTTACTTCTCGCATGGTACTTTAAATGACATTTATTTGTGTGTTACAGTTGTAACGATATCATTTCAGATCATAAGTAGACATTACACTTAAGCATTCATGATGTAATATACAATCAGATCATAAAAATGTTTGACAGTCACAGTTGCAATAATTTACAGTTTAGCTATACCTTAAGTCACTAAACAAGTCTTTCAAACGGAAACTTGGATGCCATCAATGATCCAACGAAACACAGTTTAATTGAAATAAACAGCTTACACTAGTTGAACGAACTTAAGTAAAACTCATCAGAGAGATCCAGGATCCTCATTTAGGAGGTGGAGCAGTAGCATTACCTCCTTCACCACCAAAGTAAGGATTATACGGCAAGTTTGTAGTATCGGATTCTCTAGTCAATCCAGGATAAGGTGGCGGTAATTCTAGTAAACCCACAAAAAATGTCCAAACTCAAACCTCAGAAAATATTTATATTCCTAAAATAATACAAATAACATTTATCTCATTTTCAATTACCAAAATTTTGAGGAAACTGTGGTCCAACTCCATAATTTATGTTCATAGGCTGAGGAGGTGGCTGATACTGAAGCTGTTGTTGAGGATGAATAAGGGGTACAACTGTAACGCTTTCTTGTACCGGGTAGGGTTTGCTTCGAGCATTGTAGTTATTCGGAATGGCAACCACCGGTGGTGCAGGCATAACACTAGAGGAAGACGGAGGAGCTGACCTATTCAGGTTGATGGTAACAGTTTGTCCGTTAACGGTAGCCGGAGCATTGGCTTTATAAAAAGATGAAAAGGTAAATTATAGCTCTCCCTTTTCAAAGTGATTTAACATCTGTATTAAAAGTAACTTAAAATTGGCTTACTTCGAATGACAACTCCTCTCCTTTGCCTCATTTTGGCTATGATACATATTGGACAGCAAAAACACAAGATGAGGCATATTGCCACCACCACAATGACAAACGTGATGATTGAACTAACGATAGTTTTACTGCAAAGACATTTTTAAAAACATTACTACAACTCCATCATAAGTTATGATTCATAACTAACAAACATTATAACAATTCCTGAAACTTGAAACTTACAAAGTATCATCGTCACTTTCCCTCAGAATTGAATCATCATTCCAAGCTTCAGCATTGGGTTGCAGGTGATCTGGATTTGTGGCAGCATTAACTGGTTCAGTCAAACCACAAAGGACAGCAGAGACTGTTAAAAGGGCCAAACTTAATCTCCACATTTTAAAGCAGTAGGGTTGTCTTGCTAATCTCCCGTATAATATCAAACTATCTCAGCAAGGGAATTCTCTCTACGGCAGAGTTTCTTCAGACCTACAAAAATAAGATTCACCTTGAGTCAAATTTCAAAATCTATTGTCTATTGTATCAATGATATTTCAATCTTGTGTCACAAAAAACTTGAGGTTACCTTACGAAATCACAACTGAAACTGATCTCATCAACTCGGGTCTTTTTCAATAATCTTCTGGATTCTTTCAGCAATATCTACTTTCTCCAGCACTGACTGGAAAGTCGGTGTCATAAATCTCCTATTTCCATTCTAAACACAGGGTCCACCAGTGATGACTATAATTTTCACACTGGAAAACTGAGATTCAATTTTCAAACACAAACAAAAGTATCTACTTCATGCAAATATTCTCCAAGAAAACGAATATCACAAAATATAGTCCGTATTATGAGAATTCTATCCTGACGTAGATGTTCCTTGCAATACATATTATTCCATGCATAATATGCGTCAGCAGAACCATACGAGACCTCCTTCGTGAACACAAACAAGGCTGTAGAAGTCTGCATTATACATAGTCGGATAAGTCACCACAAAAAGCTAGTAAGTAACAGACATGCACTCGTGCACGTAATACGTATGCGATATACAGATCAAATGTACCTCAATTCAATGTTAAAGTACATAGGGATCTGCATTTAGATTTTATTTACCAAAAACCAAAGCGTTCTATGAATGAAGTAAGGGATATTTTTTCATTCACTTCACAAACAAGTACTACATGATTATGACTCATGCTACTCATTTCTCATGATCATGCCTACTTTCATTTCCTTCATATTGAATATATTCGTTTTGTTCCTGTGAAAGAAGGATGTCATACTGAGAGCGATATATCCAGAATACTCAGCATCGTCTTATGGCTTCGTTTTAATAGATGATCTCGATGACAAAGAGAATCATGCATATTCAACTGGTTTTACGTATGAACTTGTCAATTGGTTATGCGGTGATTTATATAACAACGTTTGATTTTATTCACATTGTGATACGTTTCATGGTTTAACAATAAACAAAATTCCAGTAAAAATAAATTCATGCATACAATATTTACAAAACTCATCAAATAATCTTTTTCGTCCTAAATTAACGGGTGACCACATGCGGCTTTGTCAACGAATGGCTGCTATAAAAAATTATACAATAAGCTTTACTAAATCTGATTAAATAGATCATCATTTCAATTCTGCAACGAATTTTAGCAATATGTTTCTAAACGGATAGGATACTTTAACTAACATTACACTACATTTCTAAACTAATTATTTCACTTAACTATAATCGATTAGATAAGTGACATGGTTCATGGCTAGAAGATTTAAAAATGTTGAGTTCCATCATCCAATTTTTCATTTCATATCGTCTTTGTGGTTGTCCTTACAGACATCTAGTCTACAAACTCTTTGAATTCACATCAGTATCATATTGATCTTAGACAATGTGTACGAGTGCAGCAAAGTGTCTTAGTCTTTTTATAGCAATATTTACCTTCATCTTAACTCTAAATATAATATTTTAGACGGGAACAGCGGAATTTATATCGTTATAATAGTTAACCTTAAAATTAAGGCTTAAACAACTTGAATTTACTTATAAATGACGACATGACATATATGCTAGAACCACTTCTTGAAGATAATTAACTACACCAATTAATTATTGTAATCCTGTTTCGCTTTTATTCTTTTGAGCGTCTCCCCCATTTTCTTTTAATAGTCAGCTTACTACTAGTGATTTAAATTTCTTGATATAAGGCTGATTTTTAAAAAGTCTTCGTACGCTTCAGTAAAGTACTGCAAGTGTTTGCTAATCTTTGCAGATTACTTCGTAAGACTTAGGGTTTAAGTTATTATATGAACAGGCTCTCATTGGTAACATCTATTATCTATCATTATTACTGGATTCTGGTATTACCCACGATAAGCGATTAGATCAAATAATCACACAATAAACGATTTTGCATCATTGCATCCTGTCTTTACTTGGAGCTCATCTTCAAAAACTCTTCATAAGCAGCTTGTACATCATCCGGCTCATCATCAATCATGATTCCA
The DNA here is from genome assembly GCA_034697805.1 of Orchesella bifasciata. Taxonomy (NCBI): domain Eukaryota; kingdom Metazoa; phylum Arthropoda; class Collembola; order Entomobryomorpha; family Orchesellidae; genus Orchesella; species Orchesella bifasciata. Next base: position 4,558 of record JAQGAP010002888.1, on the reverse strand, counting down.
GTTTCTCCGTCAAAATCGTCTTCATCACTAGAATGGAAAAGAGTTAGAGATTGACAATTAGCATCGTTTTTAATAACCCAACTAACGACGCGTACAAATTTTTCTAATGCTTGTGACAACTTACGAATCCGGTATTTCGTAGTAAACAGGAATTTTGGAAGCAGATGGTTCTGGGGCAGCTGGAGTTGTATCCTCTTGTCCTCTGTTCCATTTGTTAGCATGAAGTTTAAAAATCATGTCAACTAGTGCTATAGACGTTGGATGTAACCCCTCCGTTATCATTCGTAGGTAACTAAGTTCTTTCATGACCAAGTTGAAGCATTCTCGCACCTTTTCGAACTCTGAATTTTCTACTTCCCATCCAATTAACTGCATCATGAAACAAAACAAATACAGTTAGTTTTGATGGTATTTGAAGATTTGATTTTGATATTACTAACTTATTCCAACTATAAGATGCAGAAAAACATTAAGTGGGACTTGCCTTTAGAAGTTGGCAGACACACTTCACTACGTCAAGAGAGTGGTCTTTCGACAATAACTTTTGCATCAGTTCAAGAACTGCTAATGCAAAAATTTGCAGTTTCGATTGACCAGGCAAAACTGAGAAATTCATATACAATTCGCTAAGTAAGCGAAGCATTCCCAAAGACCTTTCTCGCACGGAAGGGTCGTCCAGATTGTTAAGGCAATGTGTAAACTCTTCCTGCATCCTATCAAACCAAAAAATTGTCAGATGTTGTTAGCAAAATAATCAATTATTGCATTTTAAAACAGATTCGATGAAACAAACAATCATACCTTGTTAACAGCAAGGGTTTGATAGAGCTTTTGCCAACTCCGATCTTATTTTCACGTAGGATTTCCAAAATTTTTGCTCCAGAGTAACAAAAGTTGGGATTTGATATCATCTAGAAAAACAGAAAAAGCTCATTAACTTTCAACTCTTAGTAATTAATATTAAAAACGATATAATTAATTTATTATTACCTGTTCCACCAAAAGCGTAACTACGATTCCAAGTGTATCTTCGTCATTAAGATGCTTCTTCAGCACATCGACAACCCCTTTTGCACATCTACTAAGACTTGCGGGGTCTTTTGTGACTTGTGAAATCATATCTGTTACGGTGGACAGAATACAGTCTGAGCCGTCCAGCTCTTCGACTAGTCCCTGGAATGACTCGTTTTGACCTTGCACATGAACTTGAGACATTGCAAACGCCAAATCAACAGTTTCTTGCTGAGAGTTCATGTTATTTCTTTGCTGGAATGATGACATTGGAACAAATTCCTTTGCAAAGGGGGAGAAGCTAGTCTTTGTCGAAGTGTCCGAGTCCGCGTTTGACTGCTGGGGTGTTGTGGAGCTTTTGTTGCTTGGGGTAGGGGTTACAGTAGCTCCACTTCCACTAGTTGAGGTTTCCTGCTCCAGGCCTGTAGTTCGTGGTGGGTTAACAGATGCGGAAGTTACTTGTGTAGCTACAGTTGGAGAAAAGTCTGTGAGTCTGCGTTGAGCCGGAATGAGAATTTCTTCAAATCTTGTTGATTTCAATAACACGGCAAGAACATCTGAAAGAAAAAAAGTAACACTAGTAACAGAAATCAACAGCTGACAAAAAAGCCCATTTATTTCCCTAAAAACGTTTTGCATTCATTCATCTGCTTAGCCCAACTCAATCAGATCCGTACCAAAGAAAATCTGAGGCTGGCAATACCTTTCTCAATATTTACCTCCCGTGAACGATGCATATTTGCATATAAGTTGATGTTGAAAAAATCTGTAAAATGCAATGCATACCTGGCGGAAGTTGGTTGATATCTGGGCGACGTAACGGCGGCAGTAAGCCTTCTTGCTCTTGCTCCGTCAAGTTATAACTGTAATTATCCACAAATAATGGATACTGGTTCTGGGAGCCACTTAGCTGGCTTGAGCTTGAATTTAAGTTGGCTGTATTATTAATCATTGACGCTGACGATCCTTTGCTACTACCACTTTTATTGGTTGCACTACTCCCTTGTGCTAACAAAGCTCCTCCACCTCCGGTAACACTACTTGGAAGGAATTTTCCACTGAACCCTAACTCGAGTGCAGCAAGGAGCTGGGCTTCATTTAAATTGGGTTGTCTCAAAGCGGAAGGGGCTGTGTCACTAGTTGGATCGAAAGTTAAATCTAGTAGATCACTATCAGTCTCTTTGTCACCCCCAAGTTGACCTATTGATTTGTCACTGGTTGCATCTGAATCACACCAGGCTTCAGACATTATTATTTACTTCAGAGATTGGAAATCAGACACTACCCATGCAACAAAAATGCCCAACACTATTAAAAAATATAATAAGCAAAATAATTATTAGATTATATTATCAAAGCAATTCAAACTCACACGGAACAATAACCAAAAAAAATCTCTCTAGCAAGCACTTTCTCTCCATTCAACACAAAACAATATATCATTAAAACACACACAAAAAACCAATCAATCGACACGTTTGATGAACCCAAATCTCTGGGAATAACTAATACTAATCTAGAACAATCAAATACGACGGACACTAACTAACATAAATCCACCTCTTTAAACACAGTTGCTGGTTTAGTTTAAGGATACACATTTGACTTCAACATCATTGCATAATAATTTCGCAATAAAGATACATTGTGAACTTACGTTTTACATGTTTATTTTGAAACACGTCCAATTAACTGCTGCCTCTGTCTTCAATCCTTGAACAACTTCTGGGTGACCTTTACCTAAAAAACAAATCAAATATCCACATTTGGTAATCTTCTAAAACAACTAACCACCTCAATTTTCTTAAGAATAAAAACATCTTTCAAACTTTTTTACTCACGTTATACGTGTCCTTGTCGCCTCCGATGAAGAGTCTTGTATTATTCAGCCTTGTGAGATCCTCAAAAAGTTAAAAAGTTGACAAAATACATAATCTACAAATGAAAAAGGAAGTCAGAAGTGTTTCGTATTTGTATCACTACTGGGATGATGTGAATGCTCTTGTTGTGTATCCTTTCCTTCCCTATTTACAGAGACCACAATAATATTTTATACCCATAAAAATCTCGTAACATAAGGATGGATGTACTCATACGCAGTTTGGTTCCCATCAGATAGGAAAACATAAAAAACAAATAACAACGAAGAGCTGAATCCCCGCGTTGAAGTTGAACAAGGGAAGAAGAAAGAGCTGAAGAGCTTTTCATCTTGGATGTGGATGTACTGTCAACGTCATTCTACTGTATTGATAAAAACGTTCATATTTTGTGACATTTTTGTTTTGAGGAAGGCACAAACGTGTGCATCCTTTCTTTATCTTTATTGAACGTTATTGTGCGTTTCGAGAATGAGCTGATGAATGCAAAAATTTTACAGCTAAATATTGACCTTGGATATCTGGTAATACAATATGTTGGGGGAGGATGCGACTTAAATAAAGCTTAAATATGTATTCACTCTGATTTGTGTTACAATATGGATATTATTGAGAGTTTTTCATGTCATCCGAATTTCACATCCTGATCCTTCCGACGATGATGTGATCAGTGATGTTGTTGCCAACAAACTTTTATGAGTAGCAGTTCCAACCTAGTATCCATATTGATTTCCTGCTTTCAGTCATTTTGGATTTCCAGATGCAGTTTTCCTTAAGAGACAGGTGTATTGCATTTTGTAAATTTGACAGAACTCAGTTTTCATGATCTGATGGAGTATATTGAATATAGAAAGGCAGGTTTCATTGTGTTCATTTCATGCGAATCGAGTTGACATGAAGGGGTTACTAGTACATGATTTTCATGGCCTTGAAAAATGCATTTAGTTTAGACTCACGTGTGTTTAGAAATCGTGCAGTAAAACAAGAATCTCATCATACTACCCCAAAAATGACAACTGAATCTAATCACATACCCACTGCAAAAGTGCCCAGCGACATAAAACGTCATAAGATCATACTTACATCATGGATGGATATTTATTTGCATAAAACCGTTTCAACAGGAAATCTTTACCCCAAAATAAATATTTAAAAAGTTATCAACTATCAAAAAACCTTTCTAACTCAGTCCGTTCTCGGTCCATTTTTGTCATATTTCATCTTACATTATACCTAAATTCCTGCAATGCACACAAAGGACAGGATCACTCGACCATGATATACACAAGGAACCGGCATTATGTGTTATTGTTTATGTTTGGTTGCTTCTGGTCATCATCCGCAATTTCCAGATGTGTTGATCATGGAGAAAGTCCAGAATACAGAAAAGTATTACGTACCCAAAAAGGTCAAGCTTTCTATGTATTGATTGGGCTGGTTAAAAACGTCAACTAAAGTGAAGCTTTGTAGTGTTGAGCTTTGGTTATACTGTATATGAAAAGCATAACTTCTCTATCTATGCAAGTTATTTGCAAAGAAACAAACCTACAATCGCAATATCCAGCCTACAACAGGCTACATTTTTAAAGGATAATATTATATCTAATTACACGGCAAATAACCTTCAACCAGTTACAGTCATAGCTAACTACAACCAAAACCATATCACC